>CM030179.1:870000-925000 GCA_017639675.1 Aplochiton taeniatus | reverse complement strand
GGACCAGGCCGAGGAGCTGTCCCAGGACCTCAAAAATGAGGTCGGTTCAAAGACACACCCCAGAGAGGATAGAGATTATACAGACACACCCCAGAGAGGTTACAGATTATACACACACACCCCAGAGAGGATAGAGATTATACACACACACCCCAGAGAGGATAGAGATTATACACACACACCCCAGAGAGGATAGAGATTATACACACACACCCCAGAGAGGATAGAGATTATACAGACACACCCCAGAGAGGTTAGAGATTATACACACACACCCCAGAGAGGTTAGAGATTATACACACACATCAGAGAGGATAGAGATTTTACACACACACATCAGAGAGGTTAAAGATTATACACACACATCAGAGAGGATAGAGATTATACAGACACACCCCAGAGAGGATAGAGATTATACACACACACCCCAGAGAGGATAGAGATTATACAGACACACCCCAGAGAGGATAGAGATTATACAGACACACCCCAGAGAGGATAGAGATTATACACACACACCCCAGAGAGGATAGAGATTATACACACACACCCCAGAGAGGATAGAGATTATACAGACACACCCCAGAGAGGATAGAGATTATACAGACACACCCCAGAGAGGTTAGAGATTATACAGACACACCCCAGAGAGGTTAGAGATTATACAGACACACCCCAGAGAGGATAGAGATTATACAGACACACCCCAGAGAGGATAGAGATTATACAGACACACCCCAGAGAGGATAGAGATTATACAGACACACCCCGGAGAGGATAGAGATTATACAGACACACCCCAGAGAGGATAGAGATTATACACACACACCCCAGAGAGGATAGAGATTATACACACACACCCCAGAGAGGATAGAGATTATACACACACACCCCAGAGACGATAGAGATTATACAGACACACCCCAGAGAGGATAGAGATTATACACACACACCCCAGAGAGGATAGAGATTATACAGACACACCCCAGAGAGGATAGAGATTATACAGACACACCCCAGAGAGGATAGAGATTATACAGACACACCCCAGAGAGGATAGAGATTATACAGGCACACCCCAGAGAGGATAGAGATTATACAGACACCCCAGAGAGGATAGAGATTATACACACACACCACATTTTGAAATATGTTACCAACTAAGCAATGTTGTCTCTTTGTTAATAGGGGGTTGGATTGGGGTTTTCAGGTTATAGTTATAGACGGTTTGTCAGTCCTGTCTAAAAGCTTCCACTATATTGAAGTCTATTCTCTCGGATCTTTGAAACAGAATCTGAGAGTCAAAACTATGACAGGAGCCATGTACTTGTGTGACACCTATGGGAGGCATTAGGGAATAGCAGCTTCTAAATCAAATAAAATCTATGTACATTTCATACACAAAGGCAATTCAGTGTGCTTTACACAAGTCAAGCAGAACCACACATTGAAGAAATAAAAGACCTAGAAATGAATACAATTCATTAAAGAAATAAAAGACCTAGAAATGAATACAATTCATTAAAGAAATAAAAGACCTAGAAATGAATAAAATTCATTAAAGAAATAGAACACCTAGAAATGAATAAAATTCATTAAAGAAATAGAACACCTAGAAATGAGTCAAAACGATTGAAGAAATCAAATTGTCCATTGAAAGTTGTTTGTTGTTTCTGTCTTGAGATCTGTGAGAACATCCTGATTCTGTGTCTGAGGGAGTTGTTTGAGTTCAGGTACATGCAGACCGACCCAAACTGGTCCAACTTCTTCTACGACCCGCAGACACACAGGGTGAGGAATGCTGAGACACACACACACACACACACACACACACACACACACACACACACTCACGCACCTTCCATAACTCTTCCTATTGGTCCTTGCCCTGTCAGGTGGCCTTGCTGGACTTTGGTGCGACCAGAGGATTTGATGAGAGCTTCACCGACATCTACAGCGAGGTTTGTCCCTTAAGATCAGTCAACTTTACCATGGCACTCTGTCATAATGCCTAGGAAAATGTCATCACAAATTCACACATTAAGATATATCATATCTATCTATGCAGCGTTCACAATATCATTTTAGCACAGAAATTCAGTGAAATACCTTCTGTTAATCCATTGAGGTAATATATTGTAGGCCCGTCTCTTTTAATAGAATAAAACTGAACCTGGTTTATTTTAGGTTTTCAGGCATATTTTAGTTTAGTTGTAGTCTCGTTATGAAAAGGGTGCTGCTGAAGCGCTTCTACCAAACTGAGGCCGTTTGTTTGTTGCAGCTCATCCGCTCAGCAGCAGAGGGCAACAGAGAGGGAGTACTGGAGAAATCAATCCAGATGAAGTTCCTGACGGGATACGAGTCCAAGGCAAGTGGTGCTACCTTGGACTCCTGTGTGTGTGTGTGTGTGTGTGTGTGTGTGTGTGTGTGTGTGTGTGTGTGTGTGTGTGTGTAGTGTAGTGTGAAAAAGTAGATCCCTGTGGTCATAAGGCCTTTCCGTTCCCCTCCAGTCCATGGTCAGTGCCCACGTGGATGCGGTGATGATCCTGGGCGAGGCGTTTGCGTCCACTCAGCCCTTCCACTTCGGGGCCCAGAGCACCACGGAGCGTATCCACAGCCTCATCCCCGTCATGCTGAAGCAGCGCCTGACCCCGCCTCCCGAGGAAACCTATTCGCTGCACCGCAAGATGGGCGGCTCCTTCCTCATCTGCTCCCGCCTCAACGCCCAGCTGAGCTGCCAATCAATGTTCCAGCAGGCCTACGACAACTACTGGAGGGGCCGCCGGTCATAGGCCCCCCCCGCGCCTCCGCCTATCACGGCCTGGCATCACCTGACGGACAAGGCCCCAGGGCCAATCACAGGGATCAGGAGGGGGACTAAGGGGCGGGAGGTTGGAGCAGTGGAAGGAGGAGATATGGCGTCTGCTAAGATTGTAACTGAATACGGATGGCACTTCTTTTTTCCTCTTTTCACCTTGTTTCTTGAGTTTGTTTATGTGGTGTGTGTTGTGTCGGTTTGAGTGGTCGCCAGGTTGCTGTAATATCTGACAAGGATTGTGGTGGTGATGATGATGATGATGATGATGAAGATGAACCGGCTGTAATGCTGTAATGTCTGACATAGCAGGGCTCTCCTGTCAATACAGGGAACACTGTTGTTCTCTACTGTGTTAACCAGAGGTTTAAAACCACCTGCTGAGGACAGGCCTGAGGTATCTTCTATTAGAGGACCATGAATGTACTCGGTTTATAATAGTGTCCATTTGACACCTTCTGAATCTACAGAACCTGACGTGGTTTTTCTCTTTAGAAAAACAAAATGGTTCCTCTTTAAAACCAAAGCATGTTCCTTCCTCCAGGCAGAGAATGTAAAGTTAACGTGTGTTTTATCTGTTTAAAACACTATTATACAATTATCATACTATTAATATGTATACTATGATATGATTTCATTTTGTGTTTTATCTGTCTAAAACACTATTGTACCAAGCTACTGAGGTTGTCATAATGCTGGGGTGAATGTGGAGTTTGTCTCTCTGAGGGGAGAAGGACTGGACTGATTGATTGCTGATAGGAATATTAAATAAAACCTGCCTGTAGTTATGGAGGTCTGATTGATAGACAATAAATTATGACTTATTTCCTTCTATTCATATCAAGAGATCGAACAACAACAAAAAAAGGTGTTTTAATTTTCTAATCAAAGGCATTCTTCTAAGAGTTGTGATGAATACACCGAAAATATTAAATATTTGTTCAAAAACGAAATGGTCGCTATGTGGTTTTGTGTTAGTAGGCGTTCCAATGATAAAGCTTTTCCAAGATGGCAATTTAGTTGTCTGGTTAAAATACAATGAAGATGAGTTCATGATAGTTTCTGTTCTGAAGTTCTCTCTCACGATGGGACCCTGTGACTCGTAACTAAACGACTCAAACTGAACCATCAGATAATGGTCAGGCCACTGCTTAGTAACAGCCTGCGGCAGTCCAATTCCTTAATAAACCATGTATATCATCAAACCAAAACCTTTGTTTGTAGTATATATTCTAATCATATATTTATAATTGGTATATGTCCATATTTAAAGCCAACTGAGTATAAAATAACTTTATAAACAAATGATAGAGTCATAAGTAGCAGATTTAATTCTAAAGGGAGAGATACTATAAGCAGAAACACAAAAATACCAGCAAAACTCAAGTTAAATGACATTGTTATATTTTCTTAACATTACAGTTATAGCAGACTCAGCTCTGAAGCAACTTAAGGTTGAAATATATTAAGTTGGTATTATTTAAATCTGTCTAGAAAAGAAAGATTATTTGAAATAGATGCCAATTATTCTTTTTATTACTGAGGTCATTTTAATTTATTAGACAGCAGACATTGCAGCAAACACACCGGTCGTTAGGGAGGACTTATGGACAACATGTAACAACGGATCTGTTAAGAAGCGACTTCAATTTGATTCAAATGTCATTAAATGTTTAATCGTTTTTACTTTAGCAAACGTATTGCCCTTTATGCTTCAGGCAGCAACTTCCACTTTGCATGAATGGAAGTGCAGATGGATTCAGAAAGTAGCATTTTAGCCTGCATGTATGTTTATAACTGATCAATTCATAACTATTTAATTATTAAAAATATCAACTTCTATTGTCTGTTTTAATGTATTTAACGTATAAGGTGTGAAACAAAAGGGCCTTCATTTGTCAATCATCAAATCAAACACATTCTCTGAATATCACATAAGAAATCCCACTTACATACAACATATGTAACTGTCAGACACGCAATGATAAACTAATATTTTCTATCCCATGATCAGAACAACAATATGTAATTTGTCCAATTGTTGTAAAAACACCCATGTTGATTCTAGAAGTACACAACATCCGAATGTCTCAGACTTCCAGATAGGGATGTAATTGTTGGTCACTATTCCTATGAGAGCTACTGTTGAATCCTACACCTCCAGTGGTTCAGTATTGTTGAGGGTCAGAATAACCCCCCTGCAGATACTGGGACTGACCAGTTCTCCTGCTGTACTGCAGTAAGGCAGAGTGAATCTGGAGGACAGCCTGGTTGTTAGTCTGACACTGCAGGAGTCCTCCTTTAGTATCGTGGAACAGAGCGCTGACATCATACGCCACTCTGCTGTCTGCAGACACATGTGGCACGGTGAAGTCTTTATCAAAGGTGTGGTGCAGCACCACCCGGATGATGACTTTGTCACCTAGACACAGAGTAAGTTGTGAAATATATTTTTACAGGTAACATTCTAGACTCCCTCAAACTGTACACTGTGTCTACATTGGAACATCGTACCTAGAACCAGCTTCATGGCGGCCTCGATGTCAGTCCCCATGCGGGATACGATTGGAATGAAGAGTATGATGACATCACAGGTGTTTGGGTTGTTGGCCTCCTGCAGCTCCAGTTCTCCCTGAGCCCCCACCTGCTGCAGCAAGGTCTGGTGGGAGCCCTGAGTTCTACCACTCACCACACAGTGGACCTTCACTACAGCTGAACAAGACAAACAGTACAGTCAACACTACAGCTGAACAAGACAAACAGTACAGTCAACACTACAGCTGAACAAGACAAACAGTACAGTCAACACTACAGCTCAACAAGACAAACAGTCCAGTCAACACTACAGCTGAACAAGACAAACAATACAGTCAACACTACAGCTCAACAAGACAAACAGTACAGTCAACACTACAGCTGAACAAGACAAACAGTACAGTCAACACTGCAGCTGAACAAGACAAACAGTACAGTCAACACCACAGCTGAACAAGGCAAACAGTCCAGTCAACACTACAGCTGAACAAGACAAACAGTCCAGTCAACACTACAGCTGAACAAGACAAACAGTCCAGTCAACACTACAGCTGAACAAGACAAACAGTACAGTCAACACTACAGCTGAACAAGACAAACAGTACAGTCAACACTACAGCTGAACAAGACAAACAGTCCAGTCAACACTACAGCTGAACAAGACAAACAGTACAGTCAACACTACAGCTGAACAAGACAAACAGTATAGCCCATAGTTTAAAGGTTAGATTTATAAAGCTCCATAGATATTTTAGATGAAACTCACCAATTCTTTTCTTTATCTTGGAGCCCTTTGGGTAATTATAGTTACGGGCAGAGGGTTGGCCTGAACCTGCCTTGTTTGACCTTCCAAACCAAGATGTTAACCATCCAGGATCTCCTATTGTAGAACAGTGTGTTGTGTTATTGTAGGGTCATCTCTTCTAGGACCTGCATTCTATCAGTACAACTATCAACAGAGCCTTATATCTCATAGGGTTCCTAGCAACACCATTAGAATTCTACTACATAGTGGAGGCTAACATTGCTGTTATCTAATTCATTACCGTCATGGTGGGGTTCAGTACCAGACTCAGGCTGATTGTATATCTGGGGAACGCTCAGTCCTGGGCTCATCAGCTCTTGCAGGTCCTTTACAAATGTTTCTGACAGCTTCTTCAGCCTTTCTTGTAAAGCTGGATGTTGACTCGGGTTAGCTGCAACAAAAACATTACGTGTCTAGTATATAAACTATGTGCCAAATACACACATCAAGGTTGTCAAATAGCAGCTGCTGTTTTTTAAGCCTAGAGAAGCTCATTCAGCTCCTTTATGATGGTTAGATATTCTTCTGAAGCTGCATTTTGACTCGGGTCAGCTGCAACAAAACAGTTTGATGTGACTACAATTATAATCATCATGATCTAGTGACTTTTCTTTAAATTATTTAAATGAATCATAACATCATCACTCTGACCTACCTCTCAACCGTTCACCTGAACTGTCCTCTGGGTTCTTTATGTCACTCACACACACACACACACACACACACACACACACACACACACACACACACACACACACACACACACACAAAAATATCAGCTCATTAACAAAAATAAATAATAAAAATTACTTAACTTCACATAACTTTATATTTGTTAACTGATGATCTTAACTTAGGTGTAAGACTTCTCAATCACACACATGTAAACATTTGAACTAACCAGTATGGATCTCTTTATTTTATCACTGATGGCCTTCCTCAGGTTCAGATTCTTAACTCCTGGAAGCAGCTCGTTCAGATCTTCTCTGGTCAGATCCTGGATCTCAGAGTCCTTGGTAATGTGTGCCTCTGAGTAAACAGAGGGCATTGTTTAGAACAAGGTTTGTTGAGGGATGATGATGTTAAGTATTCATCTCTGCCTGTTAGCAGTGAACAGTGTTGACTTGGACTGAACACCCAAGGCCAGCACTACAGCTGATGGTGCAGGATATGTTAACTGCAGTGTCTGTAGTAAACATGGAAGACTAGAGACAGGGAAGTTTAATTCTGATTCATTCAACAGTTGCTGTTTCTTTAGAATAATGTTCATGGCAAACATTGTCTTGTGCCAACACAAACTACATTGTTGAATGCATCCCAGGTAATGACTGATAGATCCCTAGACAACATAACCCTAAGAGTTTCCCTGGTCTACAGTCTACCATTCATGGACTACTCACCTTTAAGTGCCTTTGCTGTGTCTCCAGAGATCTGCTGGATCTGATCCATCAACCTTGACTAAAGAGATTTAAAGAAAATATATAGGAGGTTTTCACGATTGCTTACACACGAAAATCTAAGATATCTATAAGCACATTCTCAGTCTCACACGATTGCTTACACACGAAAATCTAAGATAGCACACAGTCAGTGAAACTTGACCCTCAAGTAGCAAAACCTCAGCCCAGATCTGCACCACTATAAGCACATTCTCAGCCTCACACGTTTTACACTAAACACGCCTCTCTACATTAGACACAGAAAACGAACATTATGTTACTTCTTTGCCAGGTGAGTACCAGCAAAAATGGAAGGCAACATTGCAGGAAGAGGAAGAGGAAGACGGAGAGGGAGAGGGAGAGGGAGAGGGAGCATGAGGAAGAGAGGGGGAGCCTGCGGAGGAAGAGAGGGGGAGCCTGCAGAGGAAGAGGTAGAAGTTGACCGGGAGGAGAACATGGACAAGGAAGAAGAGGACCAAATTTACTGTCAAAAATATTTTGTGCTGAATTTCCGTGCAAAATTCATCAACCTTTGGAAATCCAAGGATGTATTTTACACAATTTTACAAAGTGGGGAGATATAAATATTTTCATCAGTGTGCAGTTCTGGTGTTGTGTTTGGTCAGTATATTCATGTACTTTACTCTAACAATATTTCTGTAAAAATCCAACCCAATCTTAGATTGAGCACATTAGTGTTAAAACAGAATCCAATCGGTTGAACCACGTGTTTGCTATACGGTGACAAAAATGGGTTTTGTAAATTATTGTATAATTTTGAATGAAGTGTTTCATTTTGTAAAAGGTCAGAGGTGTTCTGCTACTTGTGTGTATGGTTGTGTAAACTGCGTGTAGTGTTTTGTTCAATTGAGGCCTGTTTTCAAGATTGTGTTGGAACAATCGCGAAAAACTGTAAATCACCTTTATATAAAATAAGGTCAATTAAATCTACTGTACGTAAAAGAAGGCATATTAAATCTACTTTATGTGTGTAAAATAAAACATAGCACACCTACTGTATGTAAAATAAGGTATATTAATCTCTACTGTATGTTAAATAAGGTTTATTAAATCTACTGTTCATGTGTAAAATAGGGTATATTAAATCTACTGTATGTTAAATAATCCATGTTAAATCATGTTTGAGTCAGGAATTTAGGTCAAAGATAAATGATATCCATGTATGCACCAGAGTAGGGAATACTATCTGAGAAGTAGGAGTAATTGCTATAAACTTGAACTTGATATATATATATATATATATATATATATATATATATATATATATATATATATATTTTGTATACAGATACTATATAACTTTATATATACAGTATATATACAGTGGGGCCAAAAAGTATTTAGTCAGCCACTGATTGTGCAAGTTCTCCTACTTAGAAAGATGAGAGAGGTCTGTCATTTTCACCATAGGTACACTTCAAATATGAGAGACAAAAATTAGAAAAAAAATCCAGGAAATCACATTGTAGGATCTTTAAAGAATTTATTTGTAAATGATGGTGGAAAATAAGTATTTGGTCACCCACAAACAAGCAAGATTTCTGGCTCTCACAGACCTGTAACTTCTTCTTTAAGAAGCTCTTCTGTCCTCCACTCGTTACCTGTATTAATGGAACCTGTTTGACCTCGTCATCTGTATAAAAGACACCTGTCCACAGCCTCAAACAGTCAGACTCCAAACTCAACCATGGCCAAGACCAAAGAGCTGTCGAAGGACACCAGGAAGAAAATTGTAGACCTGCACCAGGCTGGGAAGAGTGAATCTGCAATAGGCAAGCAGGTTGGTGTGAATAGATCAACTGTGGGAGCAATTGTAAGAAAATGGAAGACATACAAGACCATTGATAATCTCCCTCGATCTGGGGCCCCACGCAAGATCTCATCCCGTGGGGTCAAAATGATCATGAGAACGGGGAGCAAAAATCCCAGAACTACACGGAGGGACCTGATGAATGACCTGCAGAGAGCTGGGACCAAAGTAACAAAGGCTACCATCAGTAACACACTACGCCGAGAGGGACTCAAATCCTGCAGTGCCAGGCATGTCCCCCTGCTTAAGCCAGTACATGTCCAGGCCCGTCTGAAGTTTGCCAGAGAGCATATGGATGATCCAGAAGAGGATTGGGAGAATATCATGTGGTCAGATGAAACCAAAATAGAACTTTTTGGTAAAAACTCAGCTCGTCGTGTTTGGAGGAAGAAGAATGCTGAGCTGCAGCCCAAGAACACCATACCTACTGTGAAGCACGGGGGTGGAAACATTATGCTTTGGGGCTGTTTTACTGCAAAGGGGACAGGACAACTGATCCGTGTAAAGGGAAGAATGAACGGGGCCATGTATCGTGAGATTTTAAGCCAAAACCTCCTTCCATCAGTGAGAGCATTGAAGATGGAACGTGGCTGGGTCTTCGAGCATGACAATGATCCCAAACACACCGCTCGGGCAACGAAGGAGTGGCTCCGTAAAAAGCATTTCAAGGTCCTGGAGTGGCCTAGCCAGTCTCCAGACCTCAACCCCATAGAAAATTTGGGGAGGGAGTTGAAAGTCCCTGTTGCCCAGCAAAAGCCCCAAAACATGACTGCTCTAGAGGAGATCTGCATGGAGGAATGGGCCAAAATACCAGCTACAGCGTGTGCAAACCTGGAAACGTTTGACCTCTGTCATTGCCAACAAAGGTTATGTTACAAAGTATTGAGTTGAACTTTTGTTATTGACCAAATACTTATTTTCCACCATCATTTACAAATAAATTCTTTAAAAATCCTACAATGTGATGTCCTGGATTTTCCTGATTTCCTCATTTTTGTCTGTCATAGTTGAAGTGTACCTATGATGAAAATTACAGACCTCTCTCATCTTTCTAAGTAGGAGAACTTGCACAATCAGTGGCTGACTAAATACTTTTTGGCCCCACTGTATGTATATAGACCGTTACAGCTTACCCCTGCACCAGTCTTTATGTGAGAGCCTTCTACAGTTCCAGATGTCTCTCTCTTCACCTCCTCCTCTCTCCTCTTCACCTCCTCCTCTCTGCTCTTCATCTCCTCCTCTTTCCTCTTCATCTCCTCCTCTCTCCTCTTTAAGTTGTCTTCTCTACTCCACAATTCTCCTTCTGTACGTGACACACGAGAAAGACATAAATAATAAAATCCAGTTCTCTATAAAGAGTGTTATGAGAGCATAGCTTGCTAGCACATAGCGTGATATAAGATGGTCAATTTGTTGTTGTTTTGTATTTTGTTATACATTGTTAATAATGTTGCTTGCAGGGCAAACAGACTGCCGCACCAAAGTTAACCAACCAGCAATACCGTTGCTGTTTAATTGAAAATAAACAGCTTCTCTTTTGTAAAGACCTTTCTAAACTCCTTGATGCTGTACAGTAGTCATTCTGTACGACTTACCCTTCTCTTTCTCTACAGGTGCTCCAGCAAACGTCTAGAAAATATACACAAGAACATATTTATGTTATAGGAGCCCTTATTATCACAGGAAAAAGGGGCTTTATTAGGACTTTCAATTTTACCTAGTGATTTGATGGCCAGGCAGCTAAAATAATATTAATGTTGTTATTTTGGCCAACCATAGAAAAAACTGTTTATTTGCCGGTGTATCTACCCATACATCTAGCTAGTTAGATGTGTGTATATTCAAATCAGGACAGCATCTGACATACTATTAAACACAGCTGTGTGTATTTAGTGAACCAAACTGCCACTTTTACCCGTTTCAGGAGGTTTATCTGCCCAGTAATGTGACTCCTCACTTCTTTGTGTTCTCGAAACAGCTGCTTCAGCTGCTCATCAGATAGACTTTCAATCTGAGAGTTTGTGGTGAGCTGGTTGTCTGTCAAAACAGTTGGTTTTTAAGACACAGCATGAAACATGTAAACATTTGCGGGGGTGGAGGTTCTGATGAGGCAGGAAGGAACCAAATAAGACTCCCAAACATGAATAATAAACGTTAGATGTTGATCAGTGCAGAGGGACCAGCAGGGTGAGGGTGCTGAGCACATGGAACATAGTATATTTGGTTCTGTCACCCAAGTGTTAGTGAGCTTTTTATTAACAATACCACTCTTGAAAGAGATTATATTATATTCATGTTGATTGGTTTCCCTGCTTTATAGTCTAGAATTGAATGGCTACTTACGTTCCAGTAACTCTGCTGCACGTGGTGATATGTCCCGGATATGATCTGTCAAACTGGACTGGAGGGAGAAATGGACCACAGTAATAAACCCATCATAGGATTGAGTTAGTAAAGAACATCTTAAATGTCTAGTTTCTGCACTCTAAAAAACGGTGGTTTTATCATTAGAAAAATAATATTTCACGGCAACCATTTTCAGAAATAGCCTAGGCACACTAAGAATCCAACTGTGTCAACAATCCTAGCTTGACATTGTTGATATGACATCATGATAAATTGCACGTATCTATCAACCTGGTTCATTTCCCGTCTAAAGCAACGTGTGTCTGAGGATCCATCTCCAGGTTCAGAGACTGTTGGTTTAGTTAGATCCATTCTCGGCTGTTGATGTTGATTACCCTGGGAGTCTGGTTGGTCAGTGAAGTTCTTACTACCCCCTGTAATAACATGTTCAAAACACGATTCTGAATATGTGTTGAATATATGTTGTTCATTGCTGATATGAGGGGGCTACAGAGGGCCATGGAACTATACAGCATCTTGTAACTGACACGCAAACTAAATCATCCAAACTTAGTATCCAGAGTATGTATTAAAGCTAGATATGTTCATATGGTTTTCTTGATATGTTGTTTGATGTTGAGGTTGAACCAGCCTTCAGCCTACTGACCTGCAGTGGATCCATGTTGTGAGGCGCCCCCTGGTGGCCTTTAAGAGAAAATATTAAAATCATGACCGGTTTCATGTTTGCTCCATCTTTACCAACAGAGATAACCTGTGTTATTTGAAATACCTATTAGAACTCATCTTGAATGCTCACGGCGGGTGCCCTGTTGTCCACTTCAACTTATCAACCTAAAAAACACAACATTTGAACCAACGTTTCTACAAGTATTAGATCGACTAACTGTCACTGAATCAGGCTCTGTACAGGAATGATTTCCGTCTTCAATATTTCACGTAATTTATACCTTACAAGGTCACACTAACTTAATTTATACCTTATATTCACACTAACCTCATTTATACGATAAAATGAGGTTCTTGTGACCATATAAGGTATAAATTAGGTTAGCGTGTAATAAAATTATATCCTCTCTGGAATATAATAATGACATTCCTATCAAATGATAAAGGCGCGTTAAACGTGTAAGAGTATTGGTCCTAAAACAGGGCTGACTTTCCTGACAGTTACTACAATATTGCTTAATCTTCTTAATTGAAGCACCTTTTTGAACCGGAAAAACACAAGCAACAGACGCGTAAAGTTATACGCTGTGGTCGTGGTGAACTGTGGTGTTCGAATCTGCAAGATAACAACGACGGGGGATACAAATCATTTTTCGCGTAAACGTATCATGAATTTCCAATTGTAGCTTAGCTATTCACTTAGAAAATGTGTATGAAGTCTCTTCCCTCGACTGACTGAAACTCACGAATAGCGTACATGACAAAGCCCTTCTCCCACTGGCGCGACAGTAGGGTAGTTCAAATGCATGCGATTTGAGTAATTACAGCAAGAATTAATATAATAAAAATAACGTACTTAGGAAAACTGTTATGCCTATAGATGGTACACTCTCTGTCCTTCTGTGCAGCGCAGCAATCCCACGCCAGAAACCCGCATGCCTTTCACTTGTTATTACTTTTCTTATGTGTGTCAAGTTAAATTACGCTATGATAATAGATTAAACGAAGAGATTTTATTCGATCTAAATGTTATTTTTATTAATTATATGTACCAGGTCGGTAAACCTCTCAACTTACCTTGGTTTTGTTAAAATGAAAGTGAAAGTATATGATGTTTGTAGCGTTGGCAACTAACCCTCTCATTGGTCGCATGCATGCGTTGATGTCTACCAGTCCCACTCCATTCTAAGTCAACTTCAGTCCCGCCCCTTAGAAACGGCCAAAGTGAGAGTTCTTACAGTTTTTTACAGTTGCTTAAGCACGATTTTGAAAACAGGGCTCATTTTGTCAAAACACTACAGCGGCCAAAGTGAGAGTAATTATTTGTTATAGAAAACAACTTAAATGAAACCGGCCAATTTGAGACTAGTGAGATTGGTGGACAAAAATACTTGAGATTTTAAGTAACCAGGCTTTGGCCCTCACTCACAGTTTAATGTGTTCCTTTTACACTACCTGTAAACTTGCAGATAGTTATCCATTTATAAAGTGATCACATACATGCTCATCTTATTTGTTTTTATCGCCATAACCGTTACAATGTCTGGATCAAGGTCCAAGTTCTCTGACTGCCAGACGCCCCAAACACCTCCTTATAGCTCACAACAAATGTAGGATTTGAGACTGGTTACATTTGAATTCTATTATACTTGAATGGAAAGAGATCTGTGTTAGCACGTTGTAAACTGATTATGTGTTTTTGTGTTGTTCAATTTGCTATGTCTGCTGTTACCTTTTAAATTCTTATTCTAGATGTTTTTTTTTAAACATTGTATTATATATTAAGGTCTCAATTACCAAAATATGATATTCTGATAAAGACTGTCTTCTGTTTGCAATCCAATGACCAAAAGTCAATATCAATAATATGTATAGGATATAGGCCTATCTGGTATATATCTCTGTATATCAATCTAATACTTTTAAATTGGGCTATCTGTCCAGGAGCTCTTCTTTCATGGTTTCACTTTAAGCGTTTTTAATCAGCAGCTGTTAGACAGAAACGGTCCATTGACAGTAATCAGTGTCTGGCAGCTTGGAAACGAAAGGGAAAGAGAACCTCCTGGCAGACAGTGTTCGTTTGAAGCCAATGGAATATAAAAAGGGTACTTTAAAAACAAATGATATAGTTAGAAATAGAAGCAACAAGCATTCATGTAATATTTACATAGGGTTGCATGGAGACAAATACATAAGCACGACAGTTAAGTAACAGGTTTCTACCGTAGTGTTTTGAATTGATCCCACCGGTGTGTAATGGCTACTTGATGGTGTTTGTGTATTTGATGGCTTGTCTGTGATGTCTGAAGGCAACGTTTGGTTTAGATGTAAGATTACACGTTTTGAGTGGAGAGTTTGGTTTTGACGTTTCAAGTTTTAAGTTTGTGAAACTGAGTGTGCAGTTATGTATTTGTGTTTAGAGTTTGGGGAAATGGAGCCACATAGCAAGAAATGTGTATAACTAATCGAGAAAAAATTTGAATGACAGCCAGTAAGTAGATCAATGACTGATTGATTGAGTCAACAATTATATATTTTATGTTCTTTCAGTTTGAGATAAGATTGAACGTAAAGTTTAAATAAAGGTTGCATGTGTATCATTAGGAAACAAAATGTATTAATGTGACAATGAACAAATAAATCAAAGTCTCTGAGTAATACATAATAACAATCTGACAAGAGTACAGCATATGCACAGTCATACAATAATGAACTAATATTTGTATCTGCATGATCAGGACAACAATCTGTCATTTGTCTAGTTGTTGTTAAAACATGTGATTCTAGAAGTACACAGCATCAGAATGACTCAGACTTCCATATAGGGATGTCATTGTTGCTACTTCTATTCCAAAAAAGAGCTACTGTTTACAGTTTTTTTCAATTACTAAAACAATAAAATGACACATAAAGCACAGTTATTGAAACTGACACTCAAGAGAGCAAAACCTCTGACGAGATCTGCACAACTATAAGAACATTCTCAGCCTCATACTATTTTCAAAACACTACACACAGTGTTTTGCAAAACACTGAACACAGTTATCTACATAAGACACAGGAATCGGACATAAAGTCACTTGTTTGCCCTTTCAAAGTACTACCATTCAAAATACTACACCCATGGACAAATCTTCCAATGCACGTGCCACCTGACCAAACACCTAACTGCTCAATTGTCAACTCATCAGTCAGGATGTAAGGGCTGTCTAGCCAGGGGAAATATTGGCTGTGATGTTGACAAGGGGCTGTGGCCAGACCCAACTGGGCGGCGAGATGCAACCTAAGTATTTTTCTTTCTTCTGGTGGTTTTCCCTCCTGTATATTCTGTTCTGAAAGTTCTTTTCTGTTTACTGAATTCGATAGAGAGCATATTTTTTGTTTACACAACTGTAATGTATACTGAATATACAATGAATATGTTATTTTGTTTGTCCACTGGTTTGTGGAGAAAAGTGGAGAAAAATGTAAAATTTTGTTTAAACAGTATAATTGTGTTTCTGCACATATTTCTGCAGAATTATTTACATACGGAACCATTATGATAAGGCCTACAAAGAGGAAAGTGCTTTTGATTGAGCTCAGCAGTGTGTAGTTGGTTGTACCAAAATCTGGTCATATGAATGAAGTGTGTGCCATTTGAAGCATGCCATAAAAAACTGCAGTGGATCAGTATTGGTAAAGGTAAGTGTGAATTTCTAAACAAAAAGGTAATGTTTATTATTTTAGGTTTATGACATACCTCCTGGAGGATATCTTTAAATCAAATGCTCAGGGAGAAGGTGTGCTCAATATGAGGGGCCTGGGCCCTGTATTCAGCTTTAAAAAATTCTAGAGATGACCACCTGAGCCTAACCGATCAGGAGAGATTTTACAAGGAGGCACGGCTACCTGCCTGTCAATCACCTCACGTGCACACTCAAGCTCATGAAGTCACGAGTGCGCGGGCTTATGTGGGACGAGCTAGGAGCCCCCTCACACACAACATCAGAATGACTCAGACTTCCAGATAGGGATGTAATTGTTGGTCACTATTCCTATGAGAGCTACTGTTGAATCCTACACCTCCAGTGGTTCAGTATTGTTGAGTGTCAGAATAACCCCCCTGCTGATACTGGGACTGACCAGTTCTCCTGCTGTACTGCAGTAAAGCAGAGTGAATCTGGAGGACAGCCTGGTTGTTAGTCTGACACTGCAGGAGTCCTCCTTTAGTATCGTGGAACAGAGCGCTGACATCATACGCCACTCTGCTGTCTGCAGACACATATGGCACGGTGAAGTCTTTATCAAAGGTGTGGTGCAGCACCACCCGGATGATGACTTTGTCACCTAGACACAGAGTAAGTTGTCAAATATATTTTTACAGGTAACATTCTAGACTCCTTCAAACTGTACACTGTGTCTACATTGGAACATCGTACCTAGATCCAGCTTCATGGCGGCCTCCATGTCAGTCCCCATGCGGGATACGATTGGAATGAAGAGTATGATGACATCACAGGTGTTTGGGTTGTTGGCCTCCTGCAGCTCCAGTTCTGCCTGAGCCCCCACCTGCTGCAGCAAGGTCTGGTGGGAGCCCTGAGTTCTACCACTCACCACACAGTGGACCTTCACTACAGCTGAACAAGACACACAGTCCAGTCAACACTACAGCTCAACAAGACAAACAGTACAGTCAACACTACAGCTGAACAAGACAAACAGTACAGTCAACACTACAGCTCAACAAGACAAACAGTCCAGTCAACACTACAGCTGAACAAGACATACAGTACAGTCAAAACCACAGCTGAACAAGGCAAACAGTCCAGTCAACACTACAGCTGAACAAGACAAACAGTCCAGTCAACACTACAGCTGAATAAGACTAACAGTCCAGTCAACACTGCAGCTGAACAAGACAAACAGTCCAGTTAACACTGCAGCTCATGGTTCACAACTTAGAAAGTTAATTAGATATTCTAATAACATCTAAGAAAGTTAATTAGATATCCTAATAACATCTCAGAAGCTCACCGGTTATTCTTCTCCTTTTGGTAGGCTCGTCGATGTGGTGGCCCAAAACTTTTGAGTATACCCAGTTTAGCAGGGACGGAAGGAAGGGTTTGGAGTATGACCACTGTCCACCAGTAGATTTACCAGAAGCTGCTGAAACAAAGTGTGTTATGTTAGGATCATGTGTTCTGGGACGCTCCCCTGTGGCCTTTAACCACTCTCTGTTTATCTGTCAATAGAACCAGGCACTTCAGTATCAACAAACTAAAACTTAACATGACAGAAAAACTATACTGATACTGGGACTGACCAGTTCTCCTGCTGTACTGCAGTAAGGCAGAGTGAATCTGGAGGACAGCCTGGTTGTTAGTCTGACACTGCAGGAGTCCTCCATTAGTATCGTGGAACAGAGCGCTGACATCATACGCCACTCTGCTGTCTGCAGACACATGTGGCACGGTGAAGTCTTTATCAAATGTGTGGTGCAGCACCACCCGGATGATGACTTTGTCACCTAGACACAGAGTAAGTTGTTAAATATATTTTTACAGGTAACATTCTAGACTCCCTCAAACTGTACACTGTGTCTACATTGGAACACCGTACCTAGAACCAGCTTCATGGCGGCCTCCATGTCAGTCCCCATGCGGGATACGATTGGAATGAAGAGTATGATGACATCACAGGTGTTTGGGTTGTTGGTCTCCTGCAGCTCCAGGTCTCCCTGAGCCCCCACCTGCTGCAGCAAGGTCTGGTGGGAGCCCTGAGTTCTACCACTCACCACACAGTGGACCTTCACTACAGCTGAACAAGACACACAGTCCAGTCAACACTACAGCTGAACAAGACAAACAGTACAGTCAACACTACAGCTGAACAAGACAAACAGTACAGTCAACACTACAGCTGAACAAGACAAACAGTACAGTCAACACTACAGCTGAACAAGACAAACAGTACAGTCAACACTACAGCTCAACAAGACACACAGTCCAGTCAACACTACAGCTGAACAAGACACACAGTCCAGTCAACACTACAGCTGAACAAGACAAACAGTACAGTCAACACTACAGCTGAACAAGACGAACAGTACAGTCAACACTACAGCTCAACAAGACAAACAGTACAGTCAACACTACAGCTGAACAAGACAAACAGTCCAGTCAACACTACAGCTCAACAAGACAAACAGTAGAGTCAACACTACAGCTGAACAAGACAAACAGTCCAGTCAACACTACAGCTGAACAAGACAAACAATACAGTCAACACTACAGCTGAACAAGACAAACAGTCCAGTCAACACTCCAACTGAACAAGACAAACAGTACAGTCAACACTACAGCTGAACAAGACAAACAGTCCAGTCAACACTACAGCTGAACAAGACAAACAGTACAGTCAACACTACAACTGAACAAGACAAACAGTAGAGTCAACACTACGGCTGAACAAGACAAACAGTCCAGTCAACACTACAGCTGAACAAGACAAACAATACAGTCAACACTACAGCTGAACAAGACAAACAGTACAGTCAACACTACAGCTGAACAAGACAAACAGTACAGTCAATCCTACAGCTGAACAAGACAAACAGTACAGTCAACACTACAGCTGAACAAGACAAACAGTCCAGTAAACATTACAGCTGAACAAGACAAACAGTACAGTCAACACTACAGCTGAACAAGACAAACAGTACAGTCAACACTACAACTGAACAAGACAAACAGTCCAGTCAACACTACAGCTGAACAAGACAAACAGTCCAGTCAACACTACAGCTGAACAAGACAAACAGTACAGTCAACATTACAGCTGAACAAGACAAACAGTACAGTCAACACTACAACTGAACAAGACAAACAGTACAGTCAACACTACAGCTGAACAAGACAAACAGTACAGTCAACACTGCAGCTCATGGTTTACAACTTAGACAGTTAATTAGATATCCTAATAACATCTCAGAAAGTTAATTAGATATCCTAATAACATCTCACAAAGTTAATTAGATATCCTAATAACATATCAGAAGCTCACCGGTTATTCTTTTCCTTTTGGTAGGCTCGTCGATGTGGCGGCCCCAAACTTTTGAGCATACCCAGTTTAGCAGGGACTGAAGGAAGAATTTGGAGTATGACCACCATCCACTAGTAGATTTACCAGATGCTGCTGAAACACAGTGTGTTATGTTAGGATCACGTGTTCTGGGACACTCCCCTGCAGTCTTTAACCAATCAGAATCAGACATTTCAACATCAGAACGACAATCCAGAACCTGAACATGGTAAAGATATTCAACAATAATCATATCATAATTAGGTGACTTTGAGTGTCTTGAAACCCTGCAATATAATGTATTTTTATTATTTTATTTAAAATATCTCAAAATGAATACAATAAAAAGCAATTTTATATTAAACCAAAAAGGCCGTCTTCCCATTCATGCTCATCATTGCCGGGTTAAAGAGTAAATAATGGATTCATGTCTACTTTCAGTCAGATGGGACCTTGCCAGGGCTCCACTGAAAGCCCTGTGTAGGAGACCATACGCCACAAACCTTCAATTAGAATCACAGGATACTAACCATTCATGGGTTCTCTCTCAGTCTCATCCCCTGGTAGCCTTTAAAACATGTCAGATGCAGGATTAGTTGAAACTGAACTTGCACAACTATTTACTTGCTATATAACATGTTTTATGAGGAAAAAATACCTACCGACTATAATGCTTCATGTCTGGATCATTAATTATTGATGTGTTGTACATTTCTTATGACTAGCCCATAAAGTGAACACACCAGAATAACATGTCAGTTACAACATGTCATTAGGAGTAAGACAGGTTTAACACTGTAACAAGATCGATAATTATTCAGAGTTAGACAGTTATAACATGTCATTAGGAGTAAGACAGGTTTAACACTGTAACAAGATCGATAATTATTCAGAGTTACACAATTATAACATGGCAGTTATAAATGTCATTAGGAGTAAGACATGTTAAGCACTGTAACAAGATAGATAATTATTCAGAGTTAGACAGTTATAACATGTGAGTTATAACATGTCATTAGGAATAACCAACCAATCAGGGCTGACCACAGAGTAGGTCTACATCAATACAAAGCCAACCAAATGTCATTTAATTTAGTTAAAATAATTAAAATGAGAATTTTTTAAAAATGAGCTCATTTTCTCAATAAGCTCATCTATTTAACATACATATTCTTGTAATCGCTAGAAATCTAAGAAGGATACTTATTATGTTATAAATGACTAAATAATTTCCTATGATCAGAAAATATGCTTTGTTGTTGGCTGAATCCTACCTCAAATCTACTCACCGTGACCTTCGTGGTGTTTAAAAGAAAGTGAAAGCATTTTCGTGAAACCTTTACAGCCCCATGCATCTTTTTCATTGGTCAAACACCAGCCGACATTCGGTCTTTCATTGGTTAGACACCCACTCCCATGTGTTCTTTCATTTGTTGAACACCCACTCCCATGTGTTCTTTCATTGGTTGAACACCCACTCCCATGCGTTCCTTCATTGGCCCTTGGTGCTAGTAGAGAATTAAGGAAATATACAGTCAGTTATTCATTTATAAAATGGTCCCACTTAAACTTAAATCTGATCTGACATCTTTATTTGAGTTCAGAGTTACAAGTTACTGTATAATTGGCAATTTGAAGCAAGAGTGTGCTAATTTAGACGTCAAGGCTTCTCCGTAAAGTAGATGTAATCTCTGTTTTGTCAGGATTTCACCATGTTTCTATAAACAATACTTTTTAAATAAAAACATGTAATATGTGAAAGTCCGTTTGAAGGATTCTGGAGGAACATTGTCCATCAATGTCACCCAGAAATGTGCCTTATCGAAGGGAAATCGAGTGAAAAGATGAATGATAAATTCCGAGAAGCAAAATTCCGGTGGCCATGCCTAAGTCACTTGCATGGGCCGATCATCTGGTAGAGACAAGTCACATGGCACAGATGGGAGCGTTGTTTACAGGATGGAGAACACGTTCAGAATATTCCGTTGCATCTGTGGCTTTAACGATCTGATGCCATGCTCAATGACTCAGCCTACAATCTCCTTTCTTTGACAGGAAAAGTAGTTATACAAATTCAAAGCTGTTACCGCAAAAAACCTTTGTACAGAGAAACATGCCCTGGCACATGAATGTTAAATATGGTAAACACAGCCACAACTTGGGTTGTCTGCGTTTGCATTATCATTGGAAATATAACAAGACAGTCTGTCTTACTACTACCGAATCACGCCAGGATATAGTTGTAAAATATTAACAGTGCCTAATAATGTAATCTCTAGGACTTGAACCGCAAGATAAGTCATAGGGTTTGGTGGAACAGTAGCTTTACGTGCAGTTCTGAATGCAAAAAATAAGTAAGTAATTCATGAGCTATTCAACTCTTGCTCTACATAGCATGTAAATTGCTTAAGAACAGAGAGAAAATAGAGCTCCTTTTTAATGTTGCGGTAAGTCAGAGGGAAAGTGAAACAGGCCCAGCAACTTGTAAACAGGTCCGTTTACAGTAAACCTAACTAAAGATAAGCGGTGTTAAAGAGTGAAATAGAAAGAGAGAATAAGCACCATACATAATTATGCGGGGCATATCTGCGGGGCATATCTTCATTCTTGCTAGAACACCAAGAGGAGAAGGTAAGACTCCATGAACTCCGTCAATTATTTCTATCAAATAAAAGGCACTGGTCAGCTAATATTAAAATTCGAAAAGGTTCTGTATAGATCTTAATGGTTCTTAAGAAAAACAAAAGTATTTTAAGGTTTTATAGTAGATTTATCGTTTTAATTCTCTAGAGCAGTATGCAGTCCGTTGTTAGTTTTTCTCCCAAATATCTGAACATTCTAAAAGTATCAGCTAAAAGTGACTACAATTGCTAGAATTTAGTAAGTATTTATGAATAATGAAAGCCTTTGTTTGGAAAACGCATTTTGACTTTAGCTTTATGTAGGCCTATGCATTTTGCAGCTGCAAAGACGTAGCCTACAGCAGGTATTTATAAGGGGAAGGCTCGACAGTAGCTATACCCTATGGAGGACCAAAGCTGCCAAAATTAAAAATAAATGCTTACATGAATAAATTACTCAAAAATAAATCAAATGCTATTGGTTGTATTTTCCTTTGTATTAATTCCCCTATTTATTTACTTTCCTATTTACATTTCTTAATTGCTTTTTACATCTCCTTTTATATTTGCTTTGCATTTCCCCCCTATTTACTTCTCATTTACTTTTGTATTATTTTCTTTATACATTTCATCAGAAGTTTCTTGTTTACATTTCCTTTCTTCTTCATTATGCAAATGAGGATGCGGTGCGGTGCGGTCTTAGCAATCAAACTAAAGTCACTATGGTTAGCCAGGCTCACAACAGAAATATACATTACCTTAGGTCGAGAGATCGTTTTTTTTATCTTCTGAATGTTTGTTAGGTTTAGTAAACGTTTATGAATAAAGATAAATTAATAAATTATTAGTTTGCCTAAAAGGGTGCGCTTGTTTAACCTTTTCCTTGTTTGATTGCTAAGACTGAAAATGAAAGCACCGCCTCCTCAATTACATAATGAAGAAGAAATGCAGACAGATATGTAAAAGGAAATCTAAAAGGAAATGTGAAAAGGCAACTTCTGAAGAAATATAAAGAAAAGAATAAAGAATTTAAAAAGTCACTTAGAAGTAAACCGGGGAAATGTAAAAAGCAATAAAGAAATGTTAAAGTAAATAAATAGTGGAATTAATACAAAGGAAAATAACATCAATGGCATTTGGTCATTTAATTCATTTTTTATTTTGGTAGCTTTGGTCCTCCATACTCCAACTCATCTAACCAAATATCTATCTCTGACAGCGGATTGTGTGATCTCAACAACTCGAAGAAATGAGTATTCCCGAATGTAAGATAATTTGCTTACTCAAATATATCTAGTGGCAATGCATCTTGAAGCTGGAGTGTGCAAGGCTTTTGGAAAAGTCTGCTTCCTCTTCCTGTGAGACAACCTGTCACTTTTGTCAACTGGACCTTCGTCAGTCAGAAGACTCAGCACGCCAACACCTTTTACAGGAAAGGGTGCAGTAAGGGAGTGGCCCTGCTGCCACTCATATATCCTTACCTAACCAGTTTCAATAGGATAGCATTTCCCCATTCAAATGAATGATGGAATAGCTCAGTAGCCTATTAGATTAGCACAAGCAGTCTAGATGTCTGATATTTGTCATTTACCAGGTTAAGCATTGTCTATTACAATGGTATTGACCAGCATTTACGAGTAAAACATACAGTCAGGTTTAAAGACACGGCCTGTGCAAAATAGATGTTCTGGCTATTTTAAGTAATTCATGTCAAAGTTGGTTAGAGCTAATTCCAAATTGTGACTTCTAAACTTTCGGGTTTTTAGCATGTACATCTTTGAGGAATTATGTTAAGATGCCAGTGATTTAAATATTTCTTGTCTGTCACACAGCACTTGAAAAAGATTGGAGGAAAGCTGTGTGGCCGTAAGTAACACAATTGTTTGGGCAGGGAATTCAATTGTTTCACTTCCTTAAACCATTTTACATTTACAGAAAACATTAAACTCTGACGGATTTGATGTATTATATTTTCAACAGTGATAATTCTGAATGTTGCTCACAACTCACCCAAATAAAACTGGATCATGATGATGTGAAGCATGTAAGAATCTTATTAAATGGACCGATTGGCGCCGGAAAGTCCAGCTTGATCAACTCCATCACCAATGTCGTGCGAAATCGTTTATCATTCAATTCCCTGGTTGGAAATACAGCAGGCGAGAGCAGGAGCTTTACAATCAAAGTAGGTTTAGTTTAAACGGTTAAATGACCACAAACTCTATTCAAAGTTCAAGTAAGCGTTGTGCTATATGCTTCACGGGTAACCTAGCAAGTAAATATCTCTCATATTCTCATCAGAAATGAAACACACTTCAAAATGTTTTGGCGATTTATCTATCCATTGGCATCCATAATAATACTTATTTTCTGCCTGGTCTGGGTCATTAGTACAAAACGCACTACATCAGAAAGTCTGATGGCACTTGTCCTTTTGTCATCAATGACATCATGGGAATTGAGGAAAATGAGATGGGGATAAATCTTGCTGACATCGTCAACGCTCTAAAGGGTCATCTGCCCGAGAGCTACACGGTAAATCATTTACGATGAAGGCCTATCAGACACGAGATTGAACTTTTTGTCTGTTGTTCTCTCTGTTTATGTGTTACTTGTTCACCATTTACCGTGTGAAGCATCTATGGGTTTTCAGAAAAGCGTAACATAAAAATGTACATCACTATGATTATTATAACATCACACATGGCATTTCTTAACCTCATCTCCAGGTCTGTATGTTTGTAAAATTGTTACTTTTGTTTTTCTGTTTCAGTTTAATCCCAGATCCCCGTTAACGGAGGACATGCATGGCTACAATAAAAGCCCCTCTCTAAATGACAGAGTTCACTGCTTGGTCACTGTTGTCCCTTGTGACTCCACCTCCAGGATCACAGAGACTGTCTGGGAGCAGATGAGGAGGGTCAGGACTGAAGCCAGTAAGCTGGGTAAGAACATGTACATCATCATGTTATGGTTTTACAGGAAGAGAGATGAAAGGTGGATCCATTAGTATTATTTTAAAAAAGACATTGGTCAGGAAAAGTGCTCTGAGTCAAGAACAATATTGCAGAACCGTAATGTCTCTGTCCTAACACAGTTAGCCACAGCTACTAAAAGCAGTCTGTCTTTGATGAAGGTAGTAAGCACTAACCCATGTATTTCTTACGCTAGGTATTCCTCAAATTGTTGTTATGACCATGGCTGACAAAGCTTGTGAGCTGGTAAAAAACGATCTGAGGATGATATACAAGAGTAAGACGATCAAAGCAAAGGTAGGTTCTGTTCCCCAATTCAATTTCACGGTTGAATTTACATCATGACCAAGGACATAAGCCAATGACCTTAGTATGAGTTCTGCTTTACTAACATTGATTTATCCCCTTACCTATAGCGGTCACTATAACACTAAGAGCAAAACCTGTGCCTAAAGGTCTCCTTGTATTTATACATTTACACATGCATCATAAACAGTCCTTTCAGAACCAACCATCTTGAAGTGAAAAGCCACATGACACTGATTGACATCCCGTTTTTGTTTTAAGGAGTTTATGATATGTGCTATTATGACGCAGTGACGTAGACGACTCCTCCTTCTATAAGACACCTCTTGTTGGTCCTCTCTCAGATGGAGGAATGCAGTAACAACTTGGGAGTGCCCATGAACTGTCTCCTGCCTGTGAAGAACTACAGTGACGAGGTTGTGTTGGATGACGATGTGAACTCGCTCATCTTGGTGGCCATGACTCAGATCTGTAACTTTGCCAACGACTACTTATGGAACTTGAAACAACAGTAGTCTCCGTGAAGTGTGGTCCTGTGGTTAGGGCACCACCTTGACATTTTAGTGCTAGCTGTTATTAGAGATGATGATTTCTTTTTTTAATATTGACATATATATTATAATTATTAGATTCAATAGTTCTCTCATGTGGTGCCTGGCTGTGTAAATAGTTTAGTAACATTAAGGTCCAATATATCTTTCCGGTCTCGCTGTATTGTAACAGCCTCTGGCTTGGCCCTATCTAGTCTGGTTGGCTGTTTCTTCCTCTTTAGTTCCAGGAGGTTAGTGGGTGGAGCTTAGACCCTGATGCTGAACACCTGAGTAGGCTCAGGAGGTTAGTGGGTGGAGCTTAGACCCTGATGCTGAACACCTGAGTAGGCTCAGGAGGTTAGTGGGTGGAGCTTAGACCCTGATGCTGAACACCTGAGTAGGCGGGGCTCAGGAGGTTGGTGGGTGGAGCTTAGACCCTGATGCTGAACACCTGAGTAGGCTCAGGAGGTTGGTGGGTGGAGCTTAGACCCTGATGCTGAACACCTGAGTAGGCGGGGCTCAGGAGGTTGGTGGGTGGAGCTTAGACCCTGATGCTGAACACCTGAGTAGGCTCAGGAGGTTGGTGGGTGGAGCTTAGACCCTGATGCTGAACACCTGAGTAGGCGGGGCTCAGGAGGTTGGTGGGTGGAGCTTAGACCACCTTGATGCTGAACACCTGAGTAGGCTCAGGAGGTTGGTGGGTGGAGCTTAGACCCTGATGCTGAACACCTGAGTAGGCGGGGCTCAGAAGGTTGGTGGGTGGAGCTTAGACCACCTTGATGCTGAACACCTGAGTAGGCTCAGGAGGTTGGTGGGTGGAGCTTAGACCCTGATGCTGAACACCTGAGTAGGCAGGGCTCAGGAGGTTGATGGGTGGAGCTTAGACCACCTTGATGCTGAACACCTGAGTAGGCGGGGCTCAGGAGGTTGGTGGGTGTAGCTTAGACCCTGATGCTGAACACCTTTGTAACACTTTGTTTCGGTTTGTTGGTGTAGGATGTGACGTATCTCTGTAGAGAGAAGAACCTTATTTTGAACCATCTTATGAAGAACAATTAAAAGCCTCTATTTTGTGTACAAATCCTTCCTACGACTCCTGTGCCCTTCTTTCCAGCCCGTCACCATGCCACAACCATAGAGAACACTAGATAAAATACATCGCAATAACAAACTTTTTAACATTTCTTGACAGCCACAGTGGTTCTATATGTGCTACAATAATCCAAAAATATAAGTAGCTTTTTATTTATACATAAATATAGCATTTTTTTTTACAGAATATGCTATATCATAGAAAACTGTATTTATTCAATAAATGTTTTCATCAGGGATGATCTCTAAGATAAATGCTCAATAAAACAAAATGATGTTAATGCTGTCAGCAACATTGTCATGACATACAACAACATGTTTGCACCATTATCAGCACCAGTAACCTTTCATTTCCACAGTTGTCAAAACATCCATGTCTCAGCTTTCCATAACAGAATGTATGATTGTTGATATTTAATATACAGTGGGGCCAAAAAGTATTTAGTCAGCCACTGATTGTGCAAGTTCTCCTACTTAGAAAGATGAGAGAGGTCTGTAATTGTCATCATAGGTACACTTCAACTATGAGAGACAAAAATGAGAAATGTTAATGTTGATTGGTTTCCCTGCTTTATAGTCTAGAATTGAATGGCTGCTTACGTTCCAGTAACTCTGCTGCTTTAGGTGATATGTCCCGGATATGATCTGTCAAACTGGATTGGAGGGAGAAAGAGACCACAGTAATAAACCTATCATAGGATTGAGTTAGTAAAGAACATCTTAAATGTCTAGTTTTTACACTCTAAAAAACGGTATTCTAGAAATTTTTCAGTCTAAAAAATAATATTTCACGGCAACCATTTTCAGAAATAGCCTAGGCACACTAAGAATCCAACTGTGTCAACAATCCTAGCTTGACATTGTTGATATGACATCATGATAAATTGCACGTATCTATCAACCTGGTTCATTTCCCGTCTAAAGCAACGTGTGTCTGAGGATCCATCTCCAGGTTCAGAGACTGTTGGTTTAGTTAGATCCATTTTCGGCTGTTGATGTTGATTACCATTGGAATCTGGTTGGTCAGTGAAGTTCTTACTACCCCCTGTAATAACATGTTAAAAACACAATTCTGAATATATGTTGAATATATGTTGTTCATTGCTGATATGAGGGGGCTACAGAGGGCCATGGAACTACACAGCATCTTGTAACTGACACGCAAACTAAATCATCCAAAGTGGAGCAAAATTAGTATCCAGAGTATGTATTAAAGCTAGATATGTTCATATGGTTTTCTTGATACGTTGTTTGATATTGAAATGTCAAAGTAGGGTTGTGTACGTGTGTGCGTGTGCGTGTATATGTGTGAATATAAAATTGATCAACAATTTCACAGAAAACAATTACATTTATTATCCACGGATCTCTTAAAGTGTACCAGATTGATGCATTTTAATATTAAATGCCCCCCCCCTAAATAACATTTTGCATAGGGTCCCCCAAAAGCTAGAAACAGCCCTGCCCCTCACCATTTTTAAATGCCCCCTAAGTGACTTCATGCTGGTGCCGGGCCTGAGGTAATGCAAGGCAGGTATAATACTTCAGATAAGTGTACACGTGATCAAATAAACCCGCTGATACCATATTGATTGTGTTGTCAATTATGAATTATTATATGAATGCCTCTTTGACACCCTCTGCTGGTCGAAGGCTCTTCCAGGCACTGACAACAAGCGGGTCACTTTCTCTTTCTTTTCATGCTTGCGATACACCATTTCCTGTAAATGTGTTATTTTTGTCAGTCGTGGTATCAAAGAGCTACTATTAAGTAGAACCATGCAAGTGGACAAACATCCCAATAGGAATACATTAAGATTAAAATAGATATATTTATACTTAAACATTGTTATTTTGACTTCTCTTCTTTGAGTCGAATAGAATATCCTCTTTCGCAAAACATCAGCAACCTACATGGGCCCTGTCGAGATTGACCTTTTGGCCTCCTCTCTCATCGGGTCCGTTATTCCAGAGGAAGGATCACAACAGAGACATGTATAAGTCAAATGTACTTAATCAGATCTGATACACGGTATTACACATCATACTATATTAGCTAATAAGCATCAGCATATAGTTATTAATTCGCACCTTTACCTTTTAGCTCATATCCCGCAAAGCTGAATATAAGGAGAGTGGAGAGGACTGTGACGCCCCAGTTCCCTCTGCCAGTCTGCCTGTGTCTGCTATTCTGCTGCAAATATAGTTGGACGCACCCTGACCTTGACTGAAAACCAGATATTCCCTGTTTTTGCCTCGGCCCGTCCTGCTACAATACGTGCCTCACTGTCTCCTCTTATCTTGAAACACAGTCCTTCTCCACTCACTACACTAATTGGCCCCCACCTTTTCTGCTCTGCCTTCTACTTGGCCCCCACCTTTTCTGCTCTGCCTTCTTACTGTTAACCCTTTCCTCGTTGTCTATTCTCACAGCCCTTATTACAGTAGTTTATATCCCATGCATACTCAAAATTACAGTAAAGGCAAATTTTACAACTCTAACAAAAACACATAATCAATTCAAAACCACAATAAAAACAACTTGATGAAAACATCATTCAATTTTAACACGTCTCGAGTTCTATTTCAAACATGTGCTATAAGGACGTTTGTCTGAATTTATCTCCACCCAGGGAAACTTTGAGCCTTATCCAGTAATTAGCTTGTAAACGGCAACAAAAATGTTAGATAAGACGAGTGTTTGTAGCGCTTTATAAATGACTAACTGACAGTTACAGTAGCTATAATCTGTTCCTCTAAGTGTGGACGAAGCAGCATCTTCATAGAGGTGCTGTATTGCGTGAGGGCGTGATGTGATTTTATAAAGCATTTCAGTAGACAATATAAGTTGACCCATCGCAAAAAGAGTCTCACTTCGACCGTTGCGCAAATAGGCGACTATAGGATAAACTGGAAAGTGTTCCCTATCAATTAGATAAGGCGGTTGGCTGATTGTGAAAACACTATCATACTATCGCTGACTGTGAAACCACTATCATACTATCGCTTTCGATTCAACAGAGACGAGGTGAGTAGTTTTATTCTCAATTTAAACAATTCCTCTACAGAAACGTAATGGTATTACATTTTTAGTTTAACTCTTTGCGCTTGCATAACTGTAGATTTTTAAGATTAACTTATCCTTCTATTTATTGCTGCTCTTTTTAGTCCTGCACGTACCAAAGGGGTTTATTGTAGGCAACAATCAGGCTACAAAATTAGCTATGTCTACCGGAAATGTATTATTGCCCTATGTAGCTTATTTAAATCCAATACACTAAGTAAGTCATAGAATTCAATGATTTGATTCACAATCCTGCGGTGGCAAGGGGCTGCTTTACTTTTCCTCGTAACGCAACAGTGGACTGAAAATAGTATTTGGTACAATTAGCAAGTAGCCTATTTGTGTGTGGCCATAGTTCCGCGCGCAAGATAGTGTAGCGGCTAGTATGAGGGGCCGTATAGGCCATAATTCAAACTTACCTCTCACACACACTACTGAAAATGAAACCTCTCACACACACTACTGAAACCCTCACACACACACTACTGAAACCTCTCACACACACTACTGAAACCTCTCACACACACTACTGAAACCTCTCACACACACTACTGAAAACTAAACCTCTCACACTCACTACTGAAAACCTCTCACACACACTACTGAAACCTCTCACACACACTACTGAAACCTCTCACACACACTACTGAAAATTAAACCTCTCACACTCACTACTGAAACCCTCTCACACACACTACTGAAACCTCTCACACACACTACTGAAAATTAAACCTCTCACATACACTACTGAAACCTCTCACACGCACTACTGAAACCTCTCAAACACACTACTGAAACCTCTCACACACACGACTGAAACCTCTCACATACACTACTGAAACCTCTCACACACACTACTGAAACCCTCACACACACACAACTGAAACCTCTAACACACTACTGAAATTAAACCTCTCACACACACTACTGAAAATTAAACCTCTCACACACACTACTGAAACCTCTCACACGCACTACTGAAACCTCTCACACACACTACTGAAACCTCTCACACACACTACTGAAACCTCTCACACACACGACTGAAACCTCTCACATACACTACTGAAACCTCTCACACACACTACTGAAACCCTCACACACACACAACTGAAACCTCTAACACACTACTGAAATTAAACCTCTCACACACACTACTGAAAATTAAACCTCTCACACACACTACTGAAAATGTAACCTCTCACACATACTACTGAAAATTAAACCTCTCACTTACACTACTGAAAATTAAATCTCTCACACACACTACTGAAAATGTTATCTCTCACACACACTACTGAAAATTAAACCTCTCACACGCACTACTGAAACCTCTCACACACACTACTGAAAATGTAACCTCTCACACACACTACTGAAAATGTTATCTCTCACACACACTACTGAAAATTAAACCTCTCACGCACACTACTGAAACCTCTCACACACACTACTGAAAATGTAACCTCTCACACACACCACTGAAAATTAAACCTCTCAGAACTTGGTGATCGAGCACTTTCTGGAGGTGGGACGGGACTTAGAAGCCTAAAAATTAGGTTTTATATAGGTATAAGCAGGCTAATTATAACAACTTAAAGCAGGGATCAATACTAATTAACCAAACTGATACAAGTTTTCTATTTTTTTCATATTTAGTTGTTTATATAGTCGTCTATAATAAATAAGCCCATCTAAATCATACAGAATGACAATTAATAATCATACAAAATCATCAAGGCATTAATAGAATAATATACTTAAGCATAACATTTATATTTTCAAACTTTATTTTTTGACATGGTCTTCTAGAAAAAGAACTGCAAGCTTGAGGTCTGCAGCCAGATTAATCTCCAAATTTCAGTAGTGTGTTTGAGTGTATCTCAGTAGTGTATGTGTAAGGATATTTCAGTAGTGTATGTGTACGGATATTTCAGTAGTGTATGTGTAAGGATATTTCAGTAGTGTGTGTGCGAGCATTTCAGTAGAAACGGATGGTATTTCTTCGGTGGTATTTCAGGGTAGCCAGGTTCACAGTTTTCGTATGTGTTGCCACGGTTTGAACTTTTTGGCTTTAGGTTGGGTAGACCTGTTTCATGCAAATTGCATGAATAATATCTCTATTCTATATAAATTGATCGATTAAAATACATTTGGTAATGATAGCAATGCTTTTGGGGTTTAAAAGCAGTGTACAGGGTTTGCCAGAGGCACATTTTGAGTTCGGGTGTTGGGCTGGTTTTATTGGCCGCCGGGCTGGTTTTGTCACAGACCTGGCAACCCTGTCAACGCTCCATCTGTAGCATGGCTACCGGCGAAAATAAGGATTTGTTGGCTCAAGCTGCAGCTTCAATAAATAGCATATTATCCACTGCGAAGGCATTACATAATATTGCTTCGTCGTCCATCCAACCACCCATGACTTCCGAGCATGTATCTGTAGAAAGGGAGGTAAACTCCGTTTTTCGGCCAGGAGCCACTTTAAGACCAACTACAGCAACGGTCGCATTGCGAGAGCAGCGGCAATCAAGTTGACTTATTTAGATTCCACCAAAACTTTGGATCTTGGGGAGTGTCCAGCAGGAAGAAGAGGTGAGCATACAAACTTGCTATTATGTGTAATATTTTCTATAATCTATGTTTTTTTAAAGGCCGCCTGTCAAAAATATATCAGGAGGTAAGCGTGGAATGTAGGCTATTTCGCTAGCTAATATTTTCAGCCAGCTTGTGAGTCAGTGAGTTTCTGAAGGATGGACAGTTTGGCTAAATATGTCATATTTAACGTGATGTTATCTCGTTATAACGAGATAATAGATGAAAATATGTTATGGATGCAGTGCATCACCGTAATAAATGCAACATATTGCCATACTGGATAAATTAAGCATGCCTAGTCAGTAGTCACGCTCGTACATTTTTTAGGTAACCACTGAATGAGAAATGCCTTAACTGTTAGTGAAATGATTGGTGTAGTAATCTGGTGATCCTCCTTTTAGTTAATCGTCTGGATGTTTTTAAATCAAAAGATGCCACATTTATGTTTACCAAAACCTATACTGATCACCTGGGTATTGTATTGTGTGTGTACTTCATACAACTAAATGTATCATTGAAATGTCTCTTCAGTAGGTAAATGTGCCTACCTTTTCAGATCCACTGCATTAGAGCAACATGAGTTTCAACTAAGATGTCATACTGCTCCCTAGCCCCACTTGGGTGTGTATTTGTAAGCAGACATTGAACCACTTTTTGTACGAGAATGGACATATCCTCAGCGCATTTGAATTGAAGTAATTCATCTTCAACAAATACGGGATGGGTTTGGATCCAGAATCCCAGAGGATGTCAGGTAATTCAGTAGCATATGATTAGCAGAGGTAAACATGTATCTATGAATTTGAATCATCCAACAGCATGATTAAAGTGATGATAGAAAGTCTCATTAGGGCTGTGTCATTAATTCACATCCTATTATCTCTAGCCTGCAGTTTCGTATGGGCTGTGGACTCCAAACATACCAGAGGGTCAACTTTTTGATGGTCACATGATCCACAAGGTCTTTAAGTCAAAGCCCATGCATGTCAGACCATCAGGAACTATTCTAGTAAGTTGTTTTTTGTTTCAATGAGCAGCCGTTTGTTAAACAATTGTTACATTTACGTCATCAAGTTGTCCAATTTCTGGAAAACCAGTATGATTGTTAGCATCTAAGAGTAACCTGTTTGATGAGGTTGGTGTTAGTTATCCACATTATCTTTCAGGACGGGCGGTATTTATAGTTGTTAACCTATAGACCTCTCATCAGCGGACATAGCATAATATATGATTCCATGGACAGTAACGATATCCACACAAAGTAAAAGCTTGCCTCATGCATAGACTTGATGGAAATAATATAGAAGTTCAACAAAGATCAAGATCAGTTTCTTCTGCTAGTCTTATGTGGCAACATTTACTGTGTTACAATCTAACAAATCAGCCAGTGATATTTCCAATAATCCCAGCATCCCAAGATAAATTGCACAGAATTATTAAGGTTCTTTTTTTAATCTTGCTTGGTCAATAATTCACATGTTGAATAAAAACAAAGTGTAGCGAATGCAGCAATTTTATACACTGGCATTATTTCATTATTTTATCTAATTCACAATTAAAATACCTATCATAGTTCTGTCAAAATAGCACATCCCAAATGTGTTGTGCTGTCAAAATAGCACATCCCAAATGTTTAAACAAAGATCGCATTGACGTAAAACACAATTTGTATTTTCTACATCTACACGTTGTGGACGGTCAATTAAATTGCTTGAAATTTGCATCACTCACCCTAACCCTAACCCTAACCCTAACCCTAACCCTAACCCTAACCCTAACCCTTTACAACCATTCTCTGACATGTTGCCTTTTCTAATGCTAAACCTTTTTCTTTTAGGATTATAGCAGCGATACTGAAGACACCTCCAGTGTAATCCAGGGTCCTACCACTAGATCAAAGTCAAAAGTCAATCAACCCAAAATGCAAGATCTAGAAGATGACCAAGATGGCTCGGACAGTTGCTTTGAAGTGGATGACATAACCTCCAGCTGTCCCACACCTCCAAACAGCCTCCTATCCACCGATGCTGTCCCATGCTTCAAAAGTTCTCCCTACTCTAGGATACGCTCACCATCCAGCCGTGTGGCAGCCTCTAGCAGGGTAGTAAACACTAATTCCCTCCCACCCTCCAGTAGTGCTCCAAGCACCAGTAACTATGGGACCACTGGTGGTGGGACATCCAGTAGTGTCACAGTCTCCACCTGTCCCGTCAGAGATGGCACTGATGAACCCATTGGTTCTGACTATGAAACATATATATCTTTGATGACAAATGTCTCTGACCTATCATCGGATGATGAAAAATGTAACCTTGCAATTATGGCTAGCATTGAAACTCAACAGTAAGTTAATTTCAAGTGAAAACTTTGGGATATCATTGATGATGAAATTGTAAATTGTCACATAAGGGTATTCAGAAAATGACTGCGGATGTCTTGCCTGGAATGAAACAATAGTAGAATACAGGACTAGACCTAGATATTTAAAGCTTAAACATGATTATTGTCTTCATTTCAGGGCCCAAGCTTCTCATTGCCAAGAAGTCTCCGTGACAGAGATGCTCCTGGAACTGGCCAAAAAGATCACACCACACATTCACTGTAAATTTAACATCAACCGCTCGGCTGTCCTAGATGGTGCCTTCAGAGGTTTCAAGAGGACTACATACAACCCCAATGCTACTATGAATGTGAAGTTTTCAGATGATCTTGGATGTGATGAAGAATCTGTGATTTGGGTGGGCCAAAGCGGGAATTCCTATGGATTGTGTGGAGTTCAACCATTTATTTCTATTTCCAAGGAGGAAGGCCCTGCAAAACTTCACGGTATCCTGGATTTTGCCACTGGGGCCACTGTCATCCCTCCTGTAGGCTTTACACCCACACCATCTATCGATCTCCTCCATGATAACAGGCATCAGGACACATCTACATCGAGCCTCCCTATTGACATGTAACAAAGACCACATACAATTCAATCTTAGGGGAAAATGTAGTCTAATTTCCAGGCCTTCACTTTATTTAAACTTTTTGCACCAATCTCCCGCTGCATGTGGGCCCTAGTTATTCTTAATGTCATGCAATGGGTGGCCTGATTTAAAGAAGGATAAAAAAATATATATATAATATTCAAAATTCAAGTAAACAAAATATATTGTGGGTGGGGTGTCAGCACAATGTTTACATGTTTAAAATTTGCTGTTGCCCAGTGAAATAAAGTACTTAACGTTTTCATCTGTGTGTTCAAATTTTTGTTGTTGTGGTTTTACAACAGTAGTTTTTACTGTTTTGCTTGTCTTTTGGATTAATTATAGAAGTAGGAGATAACAGATGGAACACTCAATTTTTTTAAGGTTAAACCACTAAGGCTTACAATGTAACAATGAGGCCTTTCAAGAGTATTCAAAGAATAAAGAATAAACAAAACGCACAGCCAAATCTGTAAACCCAGACATCTAATGGTCAAAAGCGGTACGGCACACGTATCTACTTAAACAACCATTCACAGTCCATTGTCCAATTAGCTGTTAGGCGGGGCATCCCCTGATACCTACTCCACAGTATTTACAGAAGTCTTAAATTCCCAATCATGCATGACATTGCTGAAGGAAGTGTAAAAGGGAGCAAAATAGGTCAATACCAAAGTTTTCATCATTCTGCAATGGATCAAAATGTTGTTGAATTGCATGACTAGTTGTCTCATTTATATCAACATTAATATCAGGGATGACAACATTGTTATTTGTTTGCAATTCAGGTAGGGGTCCTTCCTCATCCTCACCATAAAAGTTTTGTGTGTGAAAAATGGCATCCACAGCTGTGTTACCTAGCCCAATGTTGTTAATTATGCCTGTGTGCCAAAGCTGAAGTGGAGTTTGCCCCCCTTGTGTAGAGAGTCCATGGTGGTTCCACTGGTTAATGAACTCTATTGCTGCTCTTTCAATTCTAGGCATAAAAATGTAATGGAGACAGAATAAATGAAGTTCGCTCAGTGAATCAAGGATGCCCACAAACTCCATAAAACTGAAAATACTGATAAAATGTCTGGACACCACTCTATTGACTTCTGCCCATAGCCTTTCAATGCGTTGATTATGGACAGATAAACCTGCAATTACACTTCGTCTGTTTAGTCCCCTTCTTTCCAGCATAAAACGAGCAACCATAATATTCTCCATTCCATGATCACACCTCACTCTTGACGGCAATCCAAAGTTCTCCACACCCCCCACAAACAAAGAAAGGACGCTTGATGCTCTGTTATTATCTAAACAGTTCAGGTAAATTATGGCTCGACTAAAGCCATCCACACACCCATGGAAAACCATCCTCCAGCGCACCAGCTTGTGGTTGCTGTCAAAGTGCCTGTAAAAGAAAATAGCATTAGTGAAACTAGAATGGATTCTACCTTTAGAGATTGTTGATAGGCTTTGTAATTGCCACAAGTGAAATTATAATGAAGAAACACATTGATAAATGGAAAGAATCCTACTGTTGAAGTAATCATATATTTCCATATTAAGATTTGCATAATTATTGTTTTTTGATTGCCATATCAGTTATTATAGTGAACAACCCGATGTTACATTCGAAAAGGACCTGAAGACTGTTTTCTTCCACACTACCACCTTGGTACCTAATTAGTATACGGTATGTATACAGTATACAGTATGTACCTAATAGGACTTACCTAATAAAATATAATATAAACTGATTCTCTCTCTGCTATATTTTACACTGACCATACGCAAGGGTCACTGGCCGCATGGCCTTGTGAGATGTCCTATGCAGCCATGGGAGCCACTTCATGTTACCTCAAATTCAATTAGCAAGGGTGAGAATTTGTAATTAAATCATTACAACTAAAAAGTAAACAACACAATGCAGTGTTCCTATATTCATATTATGAAATTCAGTCGTCAAGATCATGTTTTGGAAAAAAAAATAAAAAAACTGCAAAGTATGATGCAGGAGTAGAAAAAGTATAAAACTTAGTTTTGTGCTTAAAGTGTTAATCGATGACAAAGCCACCCTGCTAACACGTTTTTAAATTACATTTATTTCATCCACAGAAAGAAAAAAACGATTAACTTACCACAACTCATTAGAGGTCTGAACATTATTAATCCGTCTGCGGATAGCATGCCTCCGTCGAATAGACCTTCCAATAGGGTCAACCTCTTGTATACTCTGTCTAATACGCCAGCGTTGAATCCGTATCCCCCTTGATCTAAGGCTCCCGATTACATAGGCCTCACCAGCATTAGGAGTGAGCTGCAGTATATCAGTGACAATTTGGTTAAGCTCTTGGTTTGTCAAAACCGTATATTGTAGAGCCTGGATTCCAAGGTATTGCCTGTGTCTATAGAGGGTGCGACGGCTGATCCCAAAGCAGGATGCAATTCTCTTCCAGTTCATTCCCATTGATAAGCAGTGTGATATTTGCTCAGATGTTATGCTGTACCGTGGGCGACCAGGGGAATTAATCAAAGCAGTTGGTGGTACCAGGCCAGTGTTGGCATCATCATTTAATCTCTCTGTAGCCTCATGGTCAGTCAAAATGCTGCGTAAACATCCATACAAGGCCTCCATTGTATGAATATAGTCACCATGGCTTGGGTCATTATTAAATCTAGAGAGCGATATATATATAGATAATGTCCTTGTATAGTCATCAAGCTCACGATACAGCCTCTCATGTTCAAAACCAGTTGCTCCCACTCCTTCCCTTTGAATGCAATCAATGCAACTTAAAGTACTTCTGAAAAAGTTTTCGATATCTTCCTCATTACCATCTGCATTGGACAAAATAAACTGAATTTGAAAAATGACAAGAATTAAAAGAAAAAACATGGTTCTCTCAATCATGGCCTTCATTGTTCAGTGTCAGGAAGATTTAGCTCTTCCTGAATCATTTAAAAAAATTACTTCCTGTTTCCTGTTTCAGTAACATACATAGATGAAATGCTATCTCAGATTATTCCAATGGTGTGTAAGAGGTTTTCAGTAATGTATGCGAGAGGTTTCAGTAGTGTGTGTGAGAGGTTAATTTTCAGTAGTGTGTGTGAGAGGTTTCAGTAGTGCGTGTGAGAGGTTTCAGTAGTGCGTGTGAGAGGTTTCAGTAGTGTGTGTGAGAGGTTTCAGTAGTGTGTGTGAGAGGTTTCAGTAGTGTGTGTGAGAGGTTTCAGTAGTGTGTGTGAGAGGTTTTCAGTAGTGTGTGTGAGAGGTTTCAGTAGTGTGTGTGAGAGGTTTCAGTAGTGTGTGTGAGAGGTTTCAGTAGTGCGTGAGAGGTTTCAGTAGTGAGTGTGAGAGGTTTCATTTTCAGTAGTGTGTGAGAGGTTTCAGTAGTGCGTGTGAGAGGTTTCAGTAGTGTGTGTGAGAGGTTTCAGTAGTGTGTGTGAGAGGGTTTCAGTAGTGAGTGTGAGAGGTTTCATTTTCAGTAGTGTGTGTGAGAGGTTTCAGTAGTGTGTGTGAGAGGTTTCAGTAGTGCGTGTGAGAGGTTTTCAGTAGTGAGTGTGAGAGGTTTAATTTTCAGTAGTGTGTGTGTGAGGGTTTCAGTAGTGTGTGTGAGAGGTTTCATTTTCAGTAGTGTGTGTGAGAGGTAAGTTTGAATTATGGCCTATACGGCCCCTCATAGGCTAGCCTACTTTTCACCACTACTCCTCGAAGATGCATACATTATAAAACTCAAATTGTAGGCCAAATTGAATGTATATTTTTTTTGGGGGGGGGGGGGGGGGGGGGGGTTGATTGTATTTCACTTGTATGTCCTTTAGCTGCTGAAATGAGTGTAGCCGGTTGGGACACGGTAGAGTGGCATGCCTTCTTATACAGGACAAGGGTTTATGATCACGCTACTTAGCTGGCGATGCTGTACAGGTGGGAGCGCCAAGTAAAAATGCCCTGCACCTCTAAAGCAGTTCCGCGTTTGGAATGCTCAGAGATGGCAAACCAAATACAAAGTATTAACCAAAACAAGTACACTCAATTCAACTCCCATACCCTCCAATAGAATTTTTAATTGTTCAACCGAAACAAACTGCTCTAATTTCAAAACCTGTTGAACCTTGTTCCATTTATCTGAGGCAAAAAAGAAAAAGAAAATGAAAGCACATTTTCCAACTTGAGGCAACTTCAAACTCCCCCACTGGTTTTAAATGGTCTGCCATTGCGCTGCGTTTTCTCTCTGTGGTGCTGCTGTTGAACCTCATGACATCCTCTAGAACATTAGGGGAGTAGCAAAACCTATTATATTGCATTACATCATAATGATATGGAGGACGAATCCTGCCAAAATGGAAAATAAATATGAATGGATAAATGACTAAACAAATGAAGAAAATTACTAATAAAAAAACAATCAACAAATATATATACAAATAAATAAATGTATTAATAAATGCACATATTAATACGTTAATATCAAATAAATTAAATAAATTAATTGATTAACGATCAAATTTGATATAAATCTATACATATAAATATAATTATTGATTGTCAAATTAATTCATTCCTGTATTTCTGTATTTCTACATTAATCTTTCTATTGATTTCCTCATTGATACATTTCCGTATATATTCTTTCCTGTATTTATTCATTCCCCTCTTACCCTGTCCTAATGATAATTAGGGGGCGTGGCTTTCAAATTCAGGCAGTAGCAGCCAAGCCCCGAGGGCTCAACCATCCATAACTTTGACTTTACACCTGCCCATTCGGTGGTGGTAATGCACCAAAAAAAGATGCTTTTCAGACTGCTTTCATGTGAGATGTCCTCTGTCTGGTCTGATAAAGTAAAAAAAAAAATTGGTTTGTCAACACTGCATTGACCTGCTTGTTTATTTGTGTATATATTTGTTGATTCATTCATTTATTAGTAATTTTCTTCATTTATTTAGTCATTTATTCATTCATATATTTATTTTCCATTTTGGCAGGATTTGTCCTCCATATGAGAGGCTTGACTGTACAACCACCCATTCAATAAAGGTAATAGTTAGTTCCCTCCCACATCTGATCTCAATGTAGTCCCCTCCTTATGTTTGCTGTTGGTCCATGCTGCAACGCTACAAGCTAGCATAGCAGAACGAGCAGCCCGGCCCACATCATGAGCAGGATAAAACAAAACCACAGGTGCTGACTATTTCTGGTTTGCTTCATTGAAAAGCAGTAGTACAGTTACTTAAATTATGTTTTCCACGGCTCACCTCGCTCCAGAAGTCCCAGTCTTTAAAGGTTTCAAAGCAGCTGCATAACATCACCTGCTGCCTCCAAACTGAGGGATTCATTTAACCCAAGTACTTGTGCCTGCACTTTACAGTAGAATGAGCCATTTCTTATATTACATTGACGTAGGCCTATGGGCGATCTCTATTTCGGTTAAAAAAAAAAAATGTGGGTGCATAGCATGCTTTCTCCTCAGATCTAGTCTATACAAACAGAAACCAAGGTTAGGATCCAAATCTGTGAATTTCAGGATTTAAGAGTGCACATATGAGGCTTTACTGATTAGTCAATGCTTGATTCCCATGAAGGAGGCTTACGATCCAATTTTGGATTGGAATTTAGGCTGTTCTCCAGTGTGATAATCTGAAGTGGACAACACACTACGGAAGTGAGATCAAGACATGGGATGCTGCTTTTCAAGGTATTTCTAATGATACAGGTTCATTCCTGTCTGTGGGTAACTTAGGAGTGAACGTGAAACTGATAATGATTTTAATGTTTTCTATTAAAGACAAGCAGAGGGTGCTTCCAGAAAAGGAACCACTGCAGGTTAGTAGCATGATGGCGGGTTCTACCTCAATATCAAACATCACATCGAGAAAACAATATGGCATCTTCTTTCAGTAGTATGAATCTCCAAACATTTTTACATCTAGTATTACACAAACACACAATTGTATCACTATAACTAAGTAAATATTAAACTGTATCACTAACTCAGTGTAATCTTGTTAACAGTATTAGAAAGGTATTTGATTGTAATGAGAAATTATGCAATTGCAATTTAAAAACCTCCCAAAATAACATTTGTTATCATGCTGTAGCTATTCAACAATAGACTGAGACACTGTGTAGTAGACAAAGCTATGGGGTATTGTATTTGTATACCTGCCATGTATTGGTCTACAGTATATGCTTCTTTGCTCCAAATAACCTTTCTATGTGATTGCTTTGCCCAGAACAAAACATAACTCTTGTTAGAATAGAGGGGACAGGGACATTGGACTGTACAGAGTACGTCTTTCGGATGGGGATGTCCTGACTCTCTGTGGTCATTAAAGATCCCATAGATTTCTCAAAAAGAGTAGGGGGCAACCCCATTGTCCTGGCTAAATTTACACACTGGCCCTATGTCCACCATGGCCACCGAACCCTCCATTCAGCTCTCAATTGGCTAATCCATCCCCTATCCTGTCCCTTATGGCTGACCAGTTGGTCTTAACACTGATGTGTGGTGAGCAGGCCTGGCGCCAACTGGCTGCCGTGGCAACACCCTGGTGGGTGCTACACATAGTGACCTAACTGTGAGTCCCCCCAATAGTGTAAAGTGCAATCGATGAATCACTGTGTGCCTTGTTCAGCTGTAGTGTTGACTGTACTGTTTGTCTTGTTCAGTTGTAGTGTTGACTGTACTGTTTGTCTTGTTAAGCTGTACTGTTGACTGTACTGTTTGTCTTGTTCAGTTGTAGTGTTGACTGTACTGTTTGTCTTGTTCAGCTGTAGTGTTGACTGTACTGTTTGTCTTGTTCAGTTGCAGTGTTGACTGTACTGTTTGTCTTGTTCAGCTGTAGTGTTGACTGGGCTGTTTGTATTGTTCAGCTGTAGTGTTGACTGCACTGTTTGTCTTGTTCAGCTGTAGTGATGACTGTACTGTTTGTCTTGTTCAGTTGTAGTGTTGACTGGACTGTTTGTCTTGTTCAGTTGTAGTGTTGACTGTACTGTTTGTCTTGTTTAGTTGTAGTGTTGACTGGACTGTGTGTCTTGTTCAGCTGTAATGTTGACTGTACTGTTTGTCTTGTTGAGCTGTAGTGTTGACTGTACTGTTTGTCTTGTTCAGCTGTAGTGTTGACTGTACTGTTTGTCTTGTTCAGCTGTAGTGTTGACTGGACTGTGTGTCTTGTTCAGCTGTAGTGTTGACTGTACTGTTTGTCTTGTTCAGCTGTAGTGTTGACTGTACTGTTTGTCTTGTTCAGCTGTAGTGTTGACTGTACTGTTTGTCTTGTTCAGCTGTAGTGTTGACTGTACTGTGTGTCTTGTTCAGCTGTAGTGTTGACTGTACTGTTTGTCTTGTTGAGCTGTAGTGTTGACTGGACTGTGTGTCTTGTTCAGCTGTAGTGAAGGTCCACTGTGTGGTGAGTGGTAGAACTCAGGGCTCCCACCAGACCTTGCTGCAGCAGGTGGGGGCTCAGGGAGAACTGGAGCTGCAGGAGACCAACAACCCAAACACCTGTGATGTCATCATACTCTTCATTCCAATCGTATCCCGCATGGGGACTGACATTGAGGCCGCCATGAAGCTGGATCTAGGTACGGTGTTCCAATGTAGACACAGTGTACAGTTTGAGGGAGTCTAGAATGTTATCTGTAAAAATATATTTAACAACTTACTCTGTGTCTAGGTGACAAAGTCATCATCCGGGTGGTGCTGCACCACACCTTTGATAAAGACTTCACCGTGCCACATGTGTCTGCAGACAGCAGAGTGGCGTATGATGTCAGCGCTCTGTTCCACGATACTAAAGGAGGACTCCTGCAGTGTCAGACTAACAACCAGGCTGTCCTCCAGATTCACTCTGCCTTACTGCAGTACAGCAGGAGAACTGGTCAGTCCCAGTATCAGCAGGGGGGTTATTCTGACACTCAACAATACTGAACCACTGGAGGTGTAGGATTCAACAGTAGCTCTCATAGGAATAGTGACCAACAATTCCATCCCTATCTGGAAGTCTGAGTCATTCGGATGTTGTGTACTTCTAGAATCAACATGGGTGTTTTTACAACAACTGGGAAAATGACAGATTGTTGTCATGCTGATAACATTTTTTCTTCTTCATTGTACAACTGTGCGCTAATAGTTTCTGTGCCTTTACTCAAATCTATTCTGATAATAAATATCAGGCTATATAATCCTATAGAGACTACTTAATGTTTAGATTGATTCTAGTACTCTTTGAATCCATCTGTACATTTTCAATTACAATCATGCAATGTTAAAGTTTTCTTCTGAAGTATAAAGACCAATACATGAAGTAAAACTACTGACCATTTCATTCCTTCACCAAAAAGGTATTTCTGTTGAAAACAGTGACTGCATTTAATTGTCTCTTAAACGTGTCGTCCCGTAATTTGACCAGCAGGTGGTAGTAGACTCACAGTTTCTAGGTATAGCTCACCATTACATGGCATGTAACAATATTAGTCTGATGCATTGACAGTATATATGAGTGGACGAAGTGATCATGACGTCACCCATTGGTTTGTGGACCATCGTTTTGAAGCCTCAAGTTTGGCATTTCAAAAATCGGCATCTTTTTTTTAAACCTGAAGTGACGACATTGACCATACTTGGATGAGAGGGTGGGGCTGGGGAGGAGCTGGGAGGAGCGAGGGATGGTTCCATTGTAGTACCTTCAATTAGACTGTGAGGGTTAACTGTCCACCATAGGCCAGCCTTCTTTATCCATTGTAGCACCTTCAATTAGACTGTGAGGGTTAACTGTCCACCATAGGCCAGCCTCCTTCTCCATTGTAGCACCTTCAATTAGACTGTGAGGGTTAACTGTCCACCATAGGCCAGCCTTCTTCTTCTTCTTCAGCCAGTCTCAGGTAAATGAAGGAAGCACGTGGACAGGTGAATGGAGGACAGGTGAATGGAGGACAGGTAAATGGAGGACAGGTGAATGGAGGACAGGTGAATGGAGGACAGGTAAATGGAGGACAGGTGAATGGAGGACAGGTGAATGGAGGACAGGTGAATGGAGGACAGGTAAATGGAGGACAGGTGAATGGAGGACAGGTAAATGGAGGACAGGTGAATGGAGGACAGGTGAATGGAGGACAGGTAAATGGAGGACAGGTGAATGGAGGACAGGTGAATGGAGGACAGGTAAATGGAGGACAGGTGAATGGAGGACAGGTGAATGGAGGACAGGTGAATGGAAGTGTGAAAACGAGACACACCTTCCCACAATGAAGGTCAGCCATCATTAAGAAGGCAGGTTTACCTTTCATTTGTAACCGTGGGAGACGGTCTGCATTGTAAACCACAACCAGTTATGGATTTATTATTATTATACATTTTAAAGGTTATGGCTGGAATTAAACGAAAGAAATTATGGCCAGCGCAAGTGGACGGGTGACAGTGTGACAGCTTTATTAGAAACCTGGCGAGGCTGAATTAATGTGACATGTTTTGATTAAACAGAAAGAGTTCAGGAGGGAGGGAGGGGGGGGGGGGGGGCTTCACAGTGGAGGCCCAACAGCCTTGAGGGAGCTGGAGAGAGAGAGAGAGAGAGTTATAGGAATATCATCCTATCTCTCTCCCTCTGTTTGTTTCTCTGTTCCTACATTCCTTTCTTTCTCCTCTCTTTCCTCCTCTCTTTCCTCCTCTCTTTCCTCCTCTCTTTCCTTTTCTCTTTCCTCCTCTCTTTCCTCCTCTCTTTCCTTTTCTCTTTCCTTTTCTCTTTCCTCCTCTCTTTCCTTCTCTCTTTCCTTCTCTCTTTCCTCCTCTCTTTCCTTTTCTCTTTCCTCCTCTCTTTCTTTCTCTCTTTCCTCCTCTCTTTCCTTTTCTCTTTCCTTTTCTCTTTCCTTTTCTCTTTCCTCCTCTCTTTCCTTTTCTCTTTCCTTTTCTCTTTCCTCCTCTCTTTCCTTTTCTCTTTCCTCCTCTCTTTCCTTTTCTCTTTCCTTTTCTCTTTCCTTTTCTCTTTCCTTTTCTCTTTCCTCCTCTCTTTCCTTTTCTCTTTCCTTTTCTCTTTCCTCCTCTCTTTCCTTTTCTCTTTCCTCCTCTCTTTCCTCCTCTCTTTCCTTTTCTCTTTCCTTTTCTCTTTCCTTTTCTCTTTCCTCCTCTCTTTCCTCCTCTCTTTCCTCCTCTCTTTCCTTTTCTCTTTCATTTTCTCTTTCCTCCTCTCTTTCCTCCTCTCTTTCATTTTCTGTTTCCCCCTCTCTTTCCTCCTCTCTTCTTTCCTCTCTTTCCTCCTCTCTTTCCTCCTCTGTTTCCTTTTCTCTTTCCTCCTCTCTTTCCCCCTCTGTTTCCTCCTCTCTTTCCTTCTCTCTTTCCTTCTCTCTTTCCTTTTCTCTTTCCTCCTCTCTTTCCTCTCTGCTGTTTCTTTATCTGTTCCTGTTAGCCAACTTTAATGAAAACGATGCAGATATTAAAGCATTCTAACATCACTACCTGCAGTGATTGTAAAACTAACTGAATATCACAAAAGATAAAAGATAACATGCAATTAATATTGTTCACAATGTATACATTTAGATTGCATAATAAAAGATGGAATGGAACCCACTGGTTTAGAGATGGACCGGACTGACCATCGAACATGACTTGATGAGGTATTCTAAATCACGCGCGGGCACGCACACACACACACACACACACACAAACACGCACATTCTATGTGCATACCCCTAACACACACACACACACACACATATCCTGTGCACAACCCTAACACATACACACGTATCACACACACACGCACACTGCACACCCCTAACAAACATAAAGACACAAACACGCACCACTCACACACATACACGTACACATTCATCACACACACGCACACACACAGACACACACTGTGCACACCCCTAACACCACCCTGTATCACCCTCTGCTGCCGGTCTGGAGACCTAGATCTAGGGGTTACCGTGGCAAGCCTGAAATAGCAGGGTCACATGACCTAATAACAAGGTGACAGAGCTGCCTCCTTTCCCACCCTGGCAACCCTGCCACACATGGTTTCTCCCTGACAGCAGGGGACTTGGCAACCCAGCAAAGTCTCACCAGCTGTTGCTGTCTGATCATCACAGCATGGCTCCTCCAACCTGGCAACCCAATCACGGCGCATGGTGAAGGGTGGTTAAGAACACCCAACCTGGCAACCACATTGCAGCGTGTCTGCTTTGCTTCTGTCTGAAAACTAACAGCAAAGATTACAAAACAAGAACAACAACAACAAGGAGGAGGACACTGTTTTTAATGAACTACACTCGCTTTAGTGAGATGACGAGAAGTTTCCTGGTGTGAGGTGTCGTGGTGTGATTGGTGGAGCTGGGCCTGGGAGGGACTTCCTGGTGTGAGGTGTCGTGGTTTGATTGGTGGAGCAGGGCCTGTGAGGGACTTCCTGGTGTGAGGTATCATGGTTTGATTGGTGGAGCTGGGCATGTGAGGGACTTCCTGTGTGGCTGTTCGGCAGCAGATTGTGTTTGAAGTAGAATTAGAAGGAGCAGAACAGAACAGACACATGTACTGCAATACGGTTATAATGTCTATTTACGGCATAATGGATATTATAAGACCGTATCCAGTGTATTTTTAAATGGCCAGCCATCTTGGGGACCACAAACACACCTATACTGTGGAACAGCCAGCCCCTCCCGGCAACGTCAGCCATCTTTAGGATGACAGCCTCTCCTTGACACATCAGCCATCTTTAGGATGACACCCCCTCCTTGACACATCAGCCATCTTTAGGATGACAGCCCCGCCAGGCCACGTCAGCCATCTTTAGGAGGACAGCCCCTCCTTGACACATCAGCCATCTTTAGGAGGACAGCCCCTCCTTGACACATCAGCCATCTTTAGGAGGACAGCCCCGCCCGGCCACGTCAGCCATCTTTAGGAGGACAGCCCCGCCCGGCCACATCAGCCATCTTTAGGAGGACAGCCCCTCCTTGACACATCAGCCATCTTTAGGAGGACAGCCCCGCCCGGCCACATCAGCCATCTTTAGGAGGACAGCCCCTCCTTGACACGTCAGCCATCTTTAGGAGGACAGCCCCGCCCGGCCACGTCAGCCATCTTTAGGAGGACAGCCCCGCCCGGCCACGTCAGCCATCTTTAGGAGGACAGCCCCTCCTTGACACGTCAGCCATCTTTAGAAGGACAGCCCCGCCCGGCCACATCAGCCATCTTTAGAAGGACAGCCCCTCCTTGACACGTCAGCCATCTTTAGGAGGACAGCCCCGCCCGGCCACATCAGCCATCTTTAGGAGGACAGCCCCGCCCGGCCACATCAGCCATCTTTAGGAGGACAGCCCCGCCAGGCCACGTCAGCCATCTTGTGCGCCGCACCCTTTCCTGTCTTTCAACATGTCTGCCAGTCCCTTTCTGTTCTTCTCTGTCTTATCACCAGAGGCGGGCGGACATGTTTAAACCTCCTCTTCCTGGCTGCTGTTTATGATCAGAGCCATGTGGCAGTACAACAGGGTGGGTTGGACACTAGTGTGTGTGTGTGTGTGTGTGTGTGTGTGTGTGTGTGTGTGTGTGTGTGTCTGTCTGTCTGTCTGTCTGTCTGTCTGTCTGTGTGTGTGTGTGTGTGTGTGTGTGTGTGTGTGTGTGTGTGTGTGTGTGTGTGTGTGTTTGTGTGTGCGTGCGTGCGTACGTGCGTGCATGTGTGTGGCAGTGTAACAGTAATGTAAGGGCAAACAAGCCTAAATATTAAAGTTGAAATAAAGAATGTTTATAGAAATAACCCAGCAGAACAGCGGGAAACTCTGTCCAAACCAGGACACTGGGAAAACTCTGTGTCTTTCAACTTAACCTGGACAGATGGAAAACTCTGTGTCTTTGAACTTAACCTGGACAGAGGGAAACCTGTGCTCACATTTTAAAACATAAGAAAAACCCTCACCAGAGCTGTGTTTTTTCCACAGTAATTTAATCCCATCAGTGTATCCCAAGAAGTAAGGAGATGTGAATCAAGACGACGTCTTCCCACTCTGTCAGTCTCCACTTTCACCCACCTGTAGCATCTCTCATCAAAGCTTCAAATGATCTTACTGAAAGATTTAGGAAATTAAGTCATTTTAATACACCGTAGTTTCCCGCCTTTGTTTTGAGTTATATTGTATCTGCTGGGGATAATTACCCAATCTCTTCTGTTGCACTAACATAATAAAAGCCATTTCCTTAGGCCAGGTAATGTGTTCCTCATAATCAGACAATGCAATAGACTTGATGTTCAGTGTTAGCTCCATATCCCTTCTTCTGTTGGTGCAGGAGGAGTGTGCTTCTCTGTTTTGATCATCTCTCTCCTTCTCTCTATAGTTCATCCTCTTCTTCATCCTCCTCCTCTTCCTCCTCTTCTTCCTTCTCTTCCTCTTCACAACTCATCAGAGACAAAGGCTGGAAGACAGGAAGTGAACTTTTGATATATTCGGTCGGAATTTTCATCAACATGACCATCATCATCATCATCATCACCACGGTCACCATCACCCTCACCATTATCACAAACACCAGAAGAGTTTTTTTTATCATATTTTTCTCCAACTTGATGATTCTTACATATAATGCTATCCTTGTGGTTGGGGTTAGTTAGTGATGGTTCTTACATGTGAAGCTGTCATTGGTTAGGGTTAATGATGGTCCTTACATATGAAGCTGTCAGTGGTTAGGGTTAGTGATGGTTCTTACATATGAAGCTGTCAGTGGTTTGGGTTAGTTAATGAGGGTTCTTACATATGAAGCTGTCAGTGGTTAGGGTTAGTGATGGTTCTTACATATGAAGCTGTCAGTGGTTAGGGTTAGTGATGGTTCTTACATATGAAGCTGTCAGTGGTTAGGGTTAGTGATGGTTCTTACATGTGAAGCTGTCAGTGGTTATGTTTAGTTAGTGATGGCTCTTACATGTGAAGCTGTCTGTGGTTTGGGTTAGTTAATGAGGGTTCTTACATATGAAGCTGTCAGTGGTTAGGGTTAGTGATGGTTCTTACATGTGAAGCTGCCAGTGGTTATGTTTAGTTAGTGATGGCTCTTACATGTGAAGCTGTCTGTGGTTTGGGTTAGTTAATGAGGGTTCTTACATATGAAGCTGTCAGTGGTTAGGGTTAGTGATGGTTCTTACATATGAAGCTGTCAGTGGTTAGGGTTAGTGATGGATCTTACATATGAAGCTGTCAGTGGTTAGGGTTAGTGATGGTTCTTACATATGAAGCTGTCAGTGGTTAGGGTTAGTGATGGTTCTTACATATGAAGCTGTCAGTGGTTAGGTTTAGTTAGTGATGGCTCTTACATGTGAAGCTGTCAGTGAGCTGCTGGATACCTTCTCCCTCCTCTTCCTCTGGAGCTACCAGGCTGCTGAGCAACGCCCACAGCATCGCCAGCCAATCAGTGCCCTCCTCAGCTGTGACGTCAGCGGATCCTGTGAGGGTGGGGTGGGTGCTGCCTGAGACTGTGACGAGATAGGCTGAGTTGAGACAGGAAGTGACACAGCATACCGGACATCTCTGTTTATTCATATCACTCACACATGCACACACACACACGCACGCACGCACGCACGCACACACACACACACACACACACACACACACACATACTAGGCAGTGTTGCGCATTCACGCTCCAACTACAAACTCACCTACACACACGCACACACTCACACATACAAAAACATGCACTCATGCACTCATGCACGTCAACTCAAGAATTATTATTTTAGGGATGTCAAGGACACACACACACACACACACACACACAAACAACCTGATACACATAGGCCCATGCAGTAACACAAACCATATAACCAGGGTTGGGAGGGCTACTTTCAAACTGTATCCTGTTAAAGATTACTAATTAAGTGTTTCAATTTGAAATTTGTAATATAATCCCAGGGATTACTTTATCTCAGTAACGTAATCTAAACTTTTCATTACTTTTTGATTACTTTTGATTACTCATTAAAATAGTCGCCTCCTGTAACTTAAAGCAAAAAAGCAATGGAGCTACAAAACTTAAACAGAAAACTTTGCCTACTTTTTTGGCTAAGGCCAAAGAAAACGTCAAGCAGAGTCACATTACTCTTAGCTAACATTAGCAAAAGACAACTCAACTGACAGTCAACCTAAAAGCCACCTTTCTTACCTCAAGAGACAAATAGGAAATTGAAATAGAAAACAAACTAACTTTACATTGCTGAACAAAGCCAAGCTAATTTGGGAATTGATCTTTACAAGCTTCTATAATAAAGGCCTTCTTATCACTGTTTGACATGTTTCTTTCTTTAATAAAGGCCTTCTTATAGCTGTTTGACATGTTTCTTTCTATGATAAAGGCCTTCTTATCGCTGTTTGATATGTTTCTTTCTTTAATAAAGGCCTTCTTATCACTGTTTGACCTGTTTCTTTCTACAATAAAGGCCTTCTCATCGCTGTTTGACATGTTTCTTTCTACAATAAAGGCCTTCTTATCGCTGTTTGACATGTTTCTTTCTATAATAAAGGCCTTCTTATCGCTGTTTGATATGTTTCTTTCTATAATAAAGGCCTTCTTATCGCTGTTTGACATGTTTCTTTCTTTAATAAAGGCCTTCTTATCGCTGTTTGACATGTTTCTTTCTATAATAAAGGCCTTCTTATCACTGTTTGACATGTTTCTTTCTTTAATAAAGGCCTTCTTATCACTGTTTGACATGTTTCTTTCTTTAATAAAGGCCTTCTTATCGCTGTTTAATATGTTTCTTTCTATAATAAAGGCCTTCTTATCGCTGTTTGACATGTTTCTTTCTATAATAAAGGCCTTCTTATCGCTGTTTGACATGTTTCTTTCTATAATAAAGACCTTCTTATCACTGTTTGACATGTTTCTTTTTATGATAAAGGCCTTCTTATCGCTGTTTGACATGTTTCTTTCTTTAATAAAGGCCTTCTCATCGCTGTTTGACATGTTTCTTTCTTTAATAAAGGCATTCTTATCGCTGTTTGACATGTTTCTTTCTATAATAAAGAACTTCTTATCGCTGTTTGATATGTTTCTTTCTATAATAAAGGCCTTCTTATCGCTGTTTGACATGTTTCTTTCTATAATAAAGGCCTTCTTATCGCTGTTTGACATGTTTCTTTCTATAATAAAGGCCTTCTTATCGCTGTTTGACATGTTTCTTTCTATAATAAAGGCCTTCTTATCGCTGTTTGACATGTTTCTTTCTATAATAAAGGCCTTCTTATCGCTGTTTGACATGTTTCTTTCTATAATAAAGGCCTTCTTATCGCTGTTTGACATGTTTCTTTCTATGATAAAGGCCTTCTTATCGCTGTTTGACATGTTTCTTTCTTTAATAAAGGCCTTCTTATCGCTGTTTGATATGTTTCTTTCTTTAATAAAGGCCTTCTTATCGCTGTTTGATATGTTTCTTTCTATAATAAAGGCCTTCTCATCGCTGTTTGACATGTTTCTTTCTATAATAAAGGCCTTCTTATCACTGTTTGATATGTTTCTTTCTATAATAAAGGCCTTCTCATCGCTGTTTGACATGTTTCTTTCTATAATAAAGGCCTTCTTATCGCTGTTTGACATGTTTCTTTCTATAATAAAGGCCTTCTTATCGCTGTTTGACATGTTTCTTTCTATAATAAAGGCCTTCTTATCGCTGTTTGATATGTTTCTTTCTATAATAAAGGCCTTCTTATCACTGTTTGACATGTTTCTTTCTTTAATAAAGGCCTTCTTATCGCTGTTTGACATGTTTCTTTCTATAATAAAGGCCTTCTTATCGCTGTTTGACATGTTTCTTTCTTTAATAAAGGCCTTCATATCGCTGTTTGACATGTTTCTTTCTATAATAAAGGCCTTCTTATCGCTGTTTGACATGTTTCTTTCTATAATAAAGGCCTTCTTATCGCTGTTTGACATGTTTCTTTCTTTAATAAAGGCCTTCTTATCGCTGTTTCACATGTTTCTTTCTTTAATAAAGGCCTTCTTATCACTGTTTGACATGTTTCTTTCTTTAATAAAGGCCTTCTTATCGCTGTTTGACATGTTTCTTTCTTTAATAAAGGCCTTCTTATCGCTGTTTGACATGTTTCTTTCTTTAATAAAGGCCTTGTTATCGCTGTTTGACATGTTTCTTTCTTTAATAAAGGCCTTCTTATCGCTGTTTGACATGTCTCATCTTGAACAATGATCCATCTTGGGTGCTTGCAGAAGAAGGAGAGACTGTGTTATTAGTAAAAGAATAAGACCGCTATTTATTTATTTTTAATTTAGATAAAACGGGAAGTTATCACAGTATTTATTTAAAGTATCTGTAATTTGATTCGTCTTTTTTCCCCCTGTAACTGTAGCGTATTACAGTTTCCTATTTGTTGTATTTTAATTACGTAACGCCACTACATGTATTCCCTTACTCCCCAACCCTGCGTATAACAGCCCTATTATAGTACACCTAAGACCTAGAGGATATAATATAGGTGTTATAATGTAATATAGTAACTGGTGTTGTAATGTCAAACTGTTAGGATCATAGTAACTGGTATTGTAATGTCAAACTGTTAGGATCATAGTAACTGCTGTTGTAATGTCAAACTGTTAGGATCATAGTAACTGCTGTTGTAATGTCAAACTGTTAGGATCATAGTAACTGCTGTTGTAATGTCAAACTGTTAGGATCATAGTAACTGCTGTTGTAATGTCAAACTGTTAGGATCATAGTAACTGGTGTTGTAATGTCAAACTGTTAGGATCATAGTAACTGGTGTTATAATGTCAAACTGTTAGGATCATAGTAACTGGTGTTGTAATGTCAAACTGTTAGGATCATAGTAACTGCTGTTGTAATGTCAAACTGTTAGGATCATAGTAACTGGTGTTGAAATGTCAAACTGTTAGGATCCTAGTAACTGGTGTTGTAATGTCAAACTGTTAGGATCATAGTAACTGCTGTTGTAATGTCAAACTGTTAGGATCATAGTAACTGCTGTTGTAATGTCAAACTGTTAGGATCATAGTAACTGCTGTTGTAATGTCAAACTGTTAGGATCATAGTAACTGCTGTTGTAATGTCAAACTGTTAGGATCATAGTAACTGGTGTTGTAATGTCAAACTGTTAGGATCATAGTAACTGGTGTTGAAATGTCAAACTGTTAGGATCATAGTAACTGCTGTTGTAATGTCAAACTGTTAGGATCATAGTAACTGGTGTTGTAATGTCAAACTGTTAGGATCATAGTAACTGGTGTTGTAATGTCAAACTGTTAGGATCATAGTAACTGGTGTTATAATTTCAAACTGTTAGGATCATAGTAACTGGTGTTGTAATGTCAAACTGTTAAGATCATAGTAACTGGTGTTATAATGTCAAACTGTTAGGATCATAGTAACTGGTGTTATAATGTCAAACTGTTAGGATCATAGTAACTGGTGTTATAATGTCAAACTGTTAGGATCATAGTAACTGGTGTTGTAATGTCAAACTGTTAGGATCATAGTAACTGCTGTTGTAATGTCAAACTGTTAGGATCCAGGAGAACTGGCATTGTAACGTCGGACTATTAGGAGCATTAAACACTTCGGTACGAGATGATGGAGTATTGTTAGTCTGAGTAGTAGCAGATGGCAGAGTATTGTTGCTCTGAGCTGTAGGAGATGGTAGAGTATTGTTATTCTGAGTAGTAGCAGATTATAGAGTATTTTTACTCTGAGCGGTAGGAGATGGTAGAGTATTTTTATTCTGAGTAGTAGCAGATGATAGAGCATTGTTATTCTGAGTAGTAGCAGATGATAGAGTATTGTTACTCAAAGTAGTAGGAGATGTTGTAGTATTGTTACTCAGAGTGGTGGGATGGTGGCAGGGTTCATTAGCATATGCTAGTCTATCTGTTTGTTTATTTGTTATTCTGGATGGTAGGAGATGATAGAATATTGCTACTCAGAGTCTGTCGCTTGCCTCGGGACTTTCCTGCAGCCTTCAAAGCTTTCCTGACAACGGGCTGATGGCGAGATGCTCCTGTTGGGGAGGCAGTAGGGTATGAAGGGGGGAGGGACAGCGATAAGAACATTAGGAACAGAAGAGAGGAGAAGGAAGAGAAGCTATGTGGAAAGAAGGACAGAGGGTCGATGGAGAGAAAAGAGAAAAAGAGAGAAGCAAACACAACAGGAGACATGGAACGTTGTATATTCATTCATTGCTGGTCCCAGCCATTCCAAACCAAGACTACATTTCCCATCATGCACTTGTATGCAATGCCAAACACACTGAGATGACATCACCGATGCCACCAAATATTTTATATTTACACTTAAGACATGCTTGACTTGAGCTAAATTAAGCTAATTATTTATAATAT
>CM030179.1:865000-867500 GCA_017639675.1 Aplochiton taeniatus | reverse complement strand
CAGGCAGAATGCAGGCATATGCAGAACGACAGGCAGAAAAGAGGGCAGTTTGCAGACAGACAGGCAGTATGCAGGGCGAGTTTCCCTCCTTTTTTACCCGGTGGTAAACATGGGTCGTCACAGTATGATGTGTACTCTTTGAATGGGATGGCGCCGGCATGGCAACGAGATGATTGACATGAGAGATGGGTGAGGAAGGGGGGAGGAGAGAGGTTAGAAATATGGACCAGTGTGGTGGTGAGGGGGGAGTGTGATCATAGAAACATCTGTTTCTACGTGTGTCTTCATTTCCATGTGTGTTGGCGTGTGGAGAGATGATAACACTGTTGCTATAGTGGATGAATCGCTGGCTAGACAAAGAATGTCTGTTTCAATAGTCCGCTGGTTAGTCTGTTTCAATAGTCCGCTGGTTAGTCTGTTTAAATAGTCAGCTGGTTAGTCTGTTTAAATAGTCAGCTGGTTAGATTGTTTAAATAGTCAGCTGGTTAGTCTGTTTCAATAGTCTGCTGGTTAGTCTGTTTCAATAGTCCGCTGGTTAGTCTGTTTAAATAGTCAGCTGGTTAGTCTGTTTAAATAGTCAGCTGGTTAGTCTGTTTAAATAGTCAGCTGGTTAGACTGTCTGTTTGAATAGTCAGCTGGTTAGACTGTCTGTTCAAATAATCAGCTGGTTAGACTGTGTTTAATAGATGGGAACCACTTTTGAAATAAGCTTCAAAAATGTTTGTATGGGATAGAAGCTTTCTTAAAAGCTGTCCTAAAGGGATGTGAAACATGGAAGCATGGAAGATGTGACGTGAGAAACAATATGATCATTGAAAACAAAATCATATTTACAATGACATTTCATCCTATAGCAGTAAATAACAGTTGAAATTGTCATTGTGAGGCGTGGTTATAACGACAAATGACAATAAACATCTCACAGTGGAATCAGCACCTGTCCCCCTCATTCCATCTAACTAACCTCTAACTAACCTCTAACTGAAATGGAACCATGTCTCCTCTATAACTGAAATGGAACCATGTCTCCTCTCTAAATGAAATGGAACCATGTCTCCTCTATAACTGAAATGGAACCATGTCTCCTCTAACTGAAATGGAACCATGTCTCCTCTCTAAATGAAATGGAACCATGTCTCCTCTAACTGAAATGGAACCATGTCTCCTCTAACTGGAATGGAACCATGTCTCATCTCTAAATGAAATGGAACCGTGTCTCCTCTATAACTGAAATGGAACCATGTCTCCTCTAAATGAAATGGAACCATGTCTCCTCTAACTGGAATGGAACCATGTCTCATCTCTAAATGAAATGGAACCGTGTCTCCTCTAACTGAAATGGAACCATGTCTCCTCTAACTGAAATGGAACCATGTCTCCTCTAACTGGAATGGAACCATGTCTCCTCTACCTGAAATGGAACCATGTCTCCTCTCTAAATGAAATGGAACCATGTCTCCTCTCTAAATGAAATGGAACCATGTCTCCTCTAACTGAAATGGAACCATGTCTCCTCTAACTGGAATGGAACCATGTCTTCTCTGGTGAGGTCAGGTTGTAGATTGATAAACCAACACTAGTTTGACCCCTGACCTGTACTTCCTGCTTTCAGCCCCCATGTTATCTAAGGCATGGGCAGAGGACTCTTTCATTGGCCGGTATGTATCAATGACTATTCCTGACAAGTTCCTATTGGCTAATAACAACAACACAAGCAATCAAAGGATACTGCAGCGACTCCTAGTAACCAGCCTAAAATGGAGCAACAACATTCCTGTTATACCTGCCATGACATAGACACTACTTCTAAACATTGTCACCTTTTAAAAAATCAAACAGTAGTCCTATCTGAACGGATACTAACATCAACCAATCAGAGTGTACCTGTACTGACAGTAGCCAATCACGTCTGGCTGTGGTGGCAAAGCCACCAATGGCATGGTTCAGAGAGCCTACCTACGAGGGTCTGGTAGTCGAGCAGGTCGAAGAGAACGATGGCCACGCAGGACCACGTCACGACCAGCGCCAGCACCAGCACCCAGGCCATGGGAGAGCTAAAGGTCACGCAGAGGTCATCCAATAGGCTCCTTTGGGCCGGCCGGGGGGAGGGGCTTGTAGGTGGAGGCTCTGGACTAGCAGACATGATGGAGGGAACTACAAAGGGAGAGGAGAGGAGAGGAGAGGAGAGGAGAGGAGAGGAGAGGAGAGGAGAGGAGGGGAGAGAAGAGGAGATTAGAGGAGAGGAGAGGAGAGGAGAGGAGAGGAGAGGAGAGGAGAGGAGAGGAGAGGAGAGGAGAGGAGATTAGAGGAGAGGAGAGGAGAGGAGAGGAGAGGAGGGGAGAGGAGAGGAGAGGAGAGGAGAGGAGAGGAGAGGAGAGGAGAGGATGAATATATTTTTACAGTAAATATAATTTGCTATAGAGTATGAACATAATTCCACAGTGTCACATTTAGTCTCTTCAGTCACATCCGCATACTAGCACATGGCTGTGTGTGTGTG
>CM030179.1:832500-857500 GCA_017639675.1 Aplochiton taeniatus | reverse complement strand
AAACGTGGATTTCCCGCGGAGAGTTGTCTACCCCAGGCGAAGGGATGTGGGTGTTTTGACAGCAGTTAGGTCTTTTCTCATTTAGCCGCGAGAGCCCGACGGAGGGAGGAGCGAGGCTCGGAGACCCATCTTCTCCGTAAACAACACCGGACCGCTTTGTTTCACAGCTAACGACCGAGAGAAACCGATAGGCCATATCGTTGCATCTGTAAATGTTGAAATCATTCTGGACAGACGTTTTTGGTAGGGGGGACATCTATTTCTTCACCTACTCTGGTAAGATTTTTTTTCGGAAAAGGCTGCCTAACTGAGACCTAAACCATTGCTTGGGTGTCTGAACAGCGCTTTATTTGATTGTTTTGTGTCCTGCTCATTTGCATATGATAATGTGTCTAATTAAGCTTCGCGAGAGGAATACTTTCTCATCCCGGACAGCTGGACATGCTTTCTAGATTTACCGCTCTGGCAGAGAAGATCAATGGCATTATACTCCTCAACAGACCCGTCGAAAGGCTTAGTCTATCTCTCTGCTTGGATAGAATTGTACACGAGAGTAATACTCCACAAGCTAAGAGGATTCTAGGTGGTGTCAGTCATTCTTTTTCACATGAATAGTCTGCAGCGAGTAGAGACAGTTATTTATTAAACCCGTGGGGGCGCGCGGGCACTTCTACAGCTACTGCTCGGCCCGGAGCACGGACGTGGAGAGAGACGGCCAGCGCTTTGGGAGCTACCGCTACCCACGTGGAGAGGAGGGAGCCGCTACCGCTCGCGGAGCACCAGTCGACAACATGGGCTGCTGTGGTGGCAGGTGCACGCTCGCCTTCATCTGTGGGATGCAGCTGGTGAGTGCGCGAGTTCCCCCTGATTAGAATGAGGGAGGGAGGGAGTACTGAGGGCACGATGGGCAGGCTGGCTGTATGTATAAGTGGTTGGTTTGATTATTGATGGATGAAGGGATGGATGGATGAAGGGATAGATGGATGGATGGATGTAGGGATGGATGGGTGGATTAATGGATGGATGGAGGGATGGATGGATGGATGAATGGATGTAGGGATGGATGGGTGGATTAATGGATGGATGTAGGGATGGATGTAGGGATGGATGGATGTAGGGATGGATGGATGGATGTAGGGATGGATGGGTGGATTAATGGATGGATGGATGGGTGGATTAATGGATGGATGGATGGATGGAGGGATGGATGGATGGATGAAGGGATGGATGGGTGGATTAATGGATGGATGGAGGGATGGATGAAGGGATGGATGGGTGGATTAATGGATGGATGGAGGGATGGATGGATGGATGGACAGATGAAGGGATGGATGGATGAAGGGATGGATGGATGGATGGATGGATGAAGGGATGGATGGATGGATGGATGGGTGCATGGGTGGATGGATGGATGGATGGATGGATGGATAGATGGATGAAGGGATGGATGGTGGTTTGTTCTCCATTGTGATACTTTTGTTTTGGTGGCCTATGAACTGATAGTTATTTCATGGTAGAGAAAGACAGACAGAGGCAGAAAGAAGGGAGAGAGAGAGAGAGAGAGAGAGAGAGAGAGAGAGAGAGAGAGAGAGAGAATTGAACTTGAATTGAGAGAGTTTGTGTGTGTGGGAGAGAGAGAGACTGTGTTTGTGTGTGTGTGTGTGTGTGTGTTTGTGTGTGTGTGTGTGTGTGAGTGTGTGTGTGTGTGTGTGTGTGTGTGTGTGTGAGAGAGAGAGAGAGAGAGAGAGAGAGAGAGAGAGAGAGAGAGAGAGAGAGAGAGAGAGAGAGAAAGAGGTGGGAGGATGAGGGGGAGCCCCCCCCCCCCCCAGATTAAAGGTCACCATGGGGGGTCACACAAAGAGCTCCACTGTCCAGCTGCTGCTCCCCTCTCTGGTCCCCCCTCTCCTTTTCTCTCTCCTCCTCATCTCTCCTCCTCCTCTCTCTCCTCATCTCTCCTCCTCATCTCTCCTCCTCTCTCCTCCTCCTCTCTACTCCTCTCTCTACTCTCTCCTCCTTCTTTCTTCTCCTCCTCCTCTCTCCTCCTCCTCTCTCCTCCCCTCCAGCTGTTTCCTATAGGTTCTTGTGCCAGGCAGAGGGGGGTGTATTGTTTGTGTGTGTGTGTGAATGTGTGTGTGTGTGTGTGTGCGCATGTGTGTGCGTGTGTGTGTGTGTGTGTGGGTGTGTGGGCGTGTGTGTGTGTGTGTGTGTGTGTGCGTGTGTGTGTGTGTGTTTGTGTGTGTGTGTGTGTGCGCGTGTGTGTGTGCGTGTGTGTGGGTGTGTGGGTGTGTGGGCGTGTGTATGTATTGTGTTAAACCTGCGTATCAAATAAACCTATTTTGTTTAGTTACATTTCCTCCATGTTCATATGCACTTTTAACCCAAAGTTTGTGTGAGTAAGTGTGTGTGAGTAAGTGTGTGTGTGTGTGTGTGTGTGTGAGAGAGAGACAGAATGTGTGTGTGTGTGTGTGTGTGTGTGTGTGTGTGTGTGTGTGTGTGTATGTGTATGAGAGAGAGAGAGAGTGTGCATGTGTGTGTGGATATGTGTATGTGTGTGTGTCCAACACAACAGCAGGCTTGTAATTTCAGGCTGACCAGGGCTGTGCAGAGCCACTCATTAACACACCACACAATCCTATCACACAGGGATAATACAATGGTACAAAACACGCACACACACACACACACACACACATCATACCAGCCTGGGTCTGAGTCACTGCTCCACTGTATTGTCATGTCAACAGACTGACCCGTTGTGATTCACCACATCTGTTACCGAGGGTGGGCGGTCCTGTTGCCGTGACGATCTCTACATCTCCCAGCTGGTGGCATGCCGATAATTAGTCAGCCTATGGCGTGATAGGTCAGCAGGGCAGCAGCCAATAGTCATGCTCCATACACCTGCCATTTAAACAGCTTCAGATAGTGGTTAGATTGTCTTTGTGTGTGTGTGTGTGTGTGTGTATGTATGTGTGTGTGTGTGTGTGTGTGTGTGTGTGTGTGTGGATTGTGAGTAATATACATAGTCATAATGTATCATAGTTATTACTGTTCTGTGTTTCATAAACCAGTTAAACTCACAACAACATAAGAATATCACATCAGAAATTAAAGTATGAATAAAAGACAAGACACAGCTGTTTCGTCAATGACAGCCTAAAATCCATCCCTGCTGTTTACTAGTAGTCACTAACAACCTTATGAAGTAACCTAACATTACAGACCGCCATATTACAAGAATATCACAATATCAAAGCGTCATATTGACACCATTTCCAACCATTTATTTCTGTTTTCTGATAAAAGACTGTTATGGAACTCAATATTGACACAAGTGGAGAGCAACAAACACCAGACAGCAGGGGGAAAGAGAACACCATCAGACAGACAGACAGACAGACAGACAGACAGACAGACAGACAGACAGACAGACAGACAACCAGACAGACAACCAGACAGACAGACAGACAACCAGACAGACAACCAGACAGACAGACAGACAGACAGACAGACAGACAGACAGACAGACAGACAGACAGACAGACAGACAGAAACCAGTCAGTCAGTCAGTCAGTCAGTCAGAAGACCAACCCTCTGCCCAGTGAACAGAGTCAGGCAGTCCTCTCCTTTTGTGTTGTTGTTTTTGTTCTTATTGTTGTTGTCGTCATGGTAGCTTTGAGGAAAGATGTTGTGATTCACTGTGACACTGTAGTGCTGGCAAGTACACCAACCACACCTAAAACACACACATCCACAGAACCACAGAGAGAGACAGTCACCAATGCACACACACACACACACACACACACACACACACACACACACAGAAACACACAGACAGAAAGAAAGGCACCAACACACACACACATAGAGACACACACAGACAGTGAGAAAAGCACCAACACACACACACACACACACACACACACACACACACACACACACACACACACACACAGAGAAACACACACGGCATTAAGACAAGCAGATAGAAACATCTGTAATGGTGAACAGTCTGTCTGTCTGTCTGTCTGTCTGTCTGTCTGTCTGTCTGTCTGCCAAGACAACCCTAACCCTGTCTGTCTGTCTTTCTGTCTGTCTGTCTGATATGCTAACCCTAACCCTGTATGTCTGTCTGTCTGATATGCTAACCCTAACCCTAATCCTGTCTGTCTGACATGCTAACCCTAACCCTGTCTGTGTGTCTAGTATGCTAACCCTAACCCTGTCTGTGTGTCTAGCATGCTAACCCTAACCCTGTCTGTCTGTCTGGTATGCTAACCCTAACCCTGTCTGTCTGTCTGGTATGCTAACCCTAACTCTGTCTTTCTGTCTAGTATGCTAACCCTAACCCTGTCTGTCTGTCTAGTATGCTAACCCTAACCCTGTCTGTCTGTCTAGTATGCTAACCCTAACCCTGTCTGTCTGTCTAGTATGCTAACCCTAACCCTGTCTGTCTGTCTAGAATGCTAACCCTACCCTGTCTGTCTGTCTAGTATGCTAACCCTAACCCTGTCTGTCTGTCTAGTATGCTAACCCTAACCCTGTCTGTCTGTCTAGTATGCTAACCCTAACCCTGTCTGTCTGTCTAGTATGCTAACCCCAACCCTGTCTGTCTGTCTAGAATGCTAACCCTAACCCTGTCTGTCTGTCTAGTATGCTAACCCTAACCCTGTCTGTCTGTCTAGTATGCTAACCCTAACCCTGTCTGTGTGTCTAGTATGCTAACCCTAACCCTGTCTGTCTGTCTAGTATGCTAACCCTAACCCTGTCTGTCTGTCTAGTATGCTAACCCTAACCCTGTCTGTGTGTCTAGTATGCTAACCCTAACCCTGTCTGTCTGTCTAGTATGCTAACCCTAACCCTGTCCTAAATTGATTGAGAGAAGACGTTGTCTCCACAGCCAGTGCCGTTTGTTTAGAACAATCAGCCGTGATTGGTCTGGAGAGGATGGAAAGAATGGACTTTAATTAGGAAGTGGCTTCCAGTACCAACCAATCACATCACTCTAAATAGACAGACTTAAGTGGGGCCAATTGAAACTAAATAGCGTGTTTATCCAGCAACCATTTTTCACATTGAAAAAAAAAACACACACACACACACACACACACACACGCACACACACACTCACACACACACACACACACATATACACACACACACACACGCGCACACACACACACACACACTCTCTCTCGCTCACAGAGTCATCTCTCAGCTTGGTAAATAGCATCTGTAACTGAATAAATTACAGTTTGTAGTGGTTGTCTGTCTAAGAAACACACACACACACACACACACACACACACACACACACACACACACATACACACACACAGGCAGGCAGCTTGACTAACTGTGAGAGCGTCTCTAGGTTGTCACAGTGCTGTGTGTTTGGCTGTCTGACACACTGATTTAAGACTGCTCTTTAACGGAATAAATCACTCACTGTTCTAACAAGAGCTATACATCATAAAGATGGGGTGAGCTGCTTTAGGTGTGCGTGTTTGTGTGTGTGTGTGTGTGTGTGCGTGTGTGTGTGTGTGCGTGTGTGTGTGTGTGTAAGTCTTCAGTAACATTAACCCAGTGCTTTCTGTCTCACCATTTTAAAACCAGGACTTATTATTTTATAAGCCAGTGTTTATAATCAGCAGTGGAGTATTAGAGGGAGGGATGGATGGAGGGATGGAGGGAGGGAGGGAGGGGGGAAGGGATGGAGGGAGGGAGAGGGGGAGGGAGGGAGGGAGGGGGGAAGGAGGGAGGGAGGGATGGATGGAGGGAGGGGGCTGAACGGAAGATTCAGATTGAAAGCCTCCTGGAGCGCTGTTTCTCTACCAGATGGAGGAGGGAAGGAGGTTCTATGGAGGAGGGGGTAGAGAGGGAAGGAGGTTCTATGGAGGAGGGGGGGAGGGAGGAAAGGAGGTTCTATGGAGGAGGTGGGGGGTAGAAAGAGAAGGAGGTTCTATTGGAGGGGGGGGGGGGTAGAGAGGGAAGGAGGTTCTATGGAGGAGGTGGGGGGTAGAGGGAAGGAGGTTCTATGGAGGAGGTGGGGGTAGAGGGAAGGAGGTTCTATGGAGGAGGTGGGGGGTAGAGGGAAGGAGGTTCTATGGAGGAGGTGGGGGGTAGAGGGAAGGAGGTTCTATGGAGAGGGGGGTTAAAGAGGGAAGGAGGCTCTATGGAGAGGGGGGGCAGGATTAATGGGAGTAGAGTATCATGAGGTGTTAAGTGGAGGAGGAGGTGATATGAGGAGGTGATATGGAGAGGTGATATGAGGAGGAGGTGATATGAGGAGGTGATATGAGGAGGAGGTGATATGAGGAGGTGATATGAAGAGGTGATATGAGGAGGAGGTGAAGTGAGGAGGAGGTGATATGAGGAGGAGGTGGAGGAGGGAGCAGGCTGGAGGAAAAAGCAGTTAAATTGAGTCGTTTGAAGGCAGGCCATTATCTAAGCAGCAAACAGCATGGGGTTACCTGTGTGTGCATTACTCAGACAGACAGACAGAGAGAGAGAGAGAGAGAGAGAGAGAGAGAGAGAGAGAGAGAGAGAGAGAGAGAGAGAGAGAGAGAGAGAGAGAGAGAGAGAGAGAGAGAGAGAGAGAGAGAGAGAGAGAGAGAGAGAGAGAGAGAGAGAGAGAGAGAGAGAGAGAGAGAGAGAGAGAGAGAGTGTTTGTGTCAGACCAGTAGGTATATGGTTCACTATGAATTGATTTACCCTTCTCACCTTACATACCTGCCCTCTGTTATGGAACTACTGTAATTACATCACACACACACTCTCTCTCTCTCTCTCTCTCTCTCTCTCACACACACACACACACACGCACGCACACAGAGAGAGGGAGAAAAAAAGGTCGTAACCACAAGCTGTTTGCTGCTAAAATTACCTGCTGCCATTACACAAGACAACTCTACAAACACGGAAAATAATGCTGTCAGCTTTCAGCTCCAAACAGTGACATGGAGATACTCACCCCAAACAGTGACATGGAGATACTCACCCCAAACAGTGACATGGAGATACTCACCCCAAACAGTGACATGGAGATACTCACCCCAAACAGTGACATGGAGATACTCACCCCAAACAGTGACATGGAGATACTCACCCCAAACAGTGACATGGAGATACTCACCCCAAACAGTGACATGGACTCACCCCAAACAGTGACATGGAGATACTCACCCCAAACAGTGACATGGAGATACTCACCCCAAACAGTGACATGGAGATACTCACCCCAAACAGTGACATGGAGATACTCACCCCAAACAGTGACATGGAGATACTCACCCCAAACAGTGACATGGAGATACTCACCCCAAACAGTGACATGGAGATACTCACCCCAAACAGTGACATGGACTCACCCCAAATAGTGCACAACAAACAGGCCAAACCCAGACATTAGACTACACCACTTCATATTATAATTTACCAGGCATTAGACTACACCACTTCATATCATCATTGACCAGGCATTAGACTACACCACTTCATATTATCATATACCAGATATTAGACTACACCACTTCATATTATCATTTACCAGGCATTAGACTACACCACTTCATATTATCATTGACCAGGCATTAGACTACACCACTTCATATTATCATATACCAGATATTAGACTACACCACTTCATATTATAATTGACCAGGCATTAGATTAAACCCTTCATAAGATCATTTACCAGGCATTAGACTACACCCTTCATATTATTATTTACTAGGCATTAGACTACACCACTTCATATGATCATTTACCAGGCATTAGACTACACCACTTCATATTATCATTTACCAGGCATTAGACTACACCAATTCATATAAACTTTTAGAAACCCCAGATAGGATTGGCAGAAAGTTTGATTGATGCTAACAGAAAGAGACAGATGCTTTCTGCTTTGCTAAGCTAAAGTAGCCTGGATGATGGTTTTATCAATGCTAATGGAAAGAGAGAGAGAGAGAGAGAGAGAGAGAGAGAGAGAGAGAGAGAGAGATGCTAGCTGCTGTGCTAAGCTGGCCTCTATGAAGGTTTGATGAATGGTAATGGGGAGAGACGCTAGGCTAAGCTAGCCTGACAGAAGTTTTGATGAGTGGGAAAAGAGAGAGCTGCTAGCTACTAGGCTAAGGCTGAGTTTAGGTTTGATTGATGGAAAAGAAGAGAGCCAATCTATAGCAGCAGTTATATGACATCAAGGGCTTGTCCTGTCTGATGGATGGGCTGACTGGCTGCAGCAGACACCTCTGCACATGTGTTACACACATTACACCACACTCTCTCCACTCAGCATGATTGTCTGGGTGTGTGTGCTGTACGTGTGTGTGTGTGTGTGTGTGTGTGTGTGTGTGCGTGTGTGTGTGTGTATATGTGTGTGTGTGTGCGTGTGTGTGTGTGTGTCGCCGTGGTAGCACAAGATGAGGTGGTGATAATGTGGTGCTGATGGAGGGGTGGAGAAAGAAAGAAAGAGAGAGAGAGAGAGAGAGAGAGAGAGAGAGAGAGAGAGAGAGAGAGAAGGATAGTGAGAGTGAGAGAGAGAGAGAGATAGAGAGAGAGATAGAGGGAGGGATAGAGAGAGTGAGAGAAAAAGAGATAGAGACAGAGGGAGGGATAGAGAGAGTGAGAGGGAAAGAGCGAGAGACAGAGGGAGGGATAGAGAGAGTGAGAGTGAGAGAGATAGAGAGAGAGACAGAGGGAGGGATGGAGAGAGTGAAGGACAAATAAAGGTGAAGTTTGAGGGAGGCGTGCTGACAGGGATTATAGACCTGTAAACACCACACTGGTGTGTGTGTGTGTGTGTGTGTGTGTGTGTGTGGGGGGGGGGTGTCTCTATGTGTGGTGTGTGTGAGTGTGTGCGAGTGTGTGCGTGTGTGTGCGTGTGTGTGCGTGTGTGTACGTGTGTGTGCGTGTATGTGCGTGTGTGTGTGTTGTTGACTCATGCACCTGTCATTAGGTCAGCTCCAGGATCGGGGGTCAGAACAGCTCTTTCCACCTGCTGTCTCTGTGGCTACTCCCAGGTCCTAGTGCCCCTCATCACAGACTGACACTACAGACCATCATTAGTCTGTTTCTCCCAGGTCCTAGTGCCCCTCATCACAGACTGACACTACAGACCATAATTAGTCTGTTTCTCCCAGGTCCTAGTGCCCCTCCAATCACAGACTGACACTACAGACCATCATTAGTCTGTTTCTCCCAGGTCCTAGTGCCCCTCTGCCACAGACCCATACTACAGACCATCATTAGTCTTTCTCTTCCTGCTCTTTCCTTTCTTCTCCAGTCGTATCTGTTCTTTGCTCCCTCCCTTCTTTCTGCTCTGTATCGTGAATGAGGAGCAGGAAGCAGGCAGAGGAACGCCCCTCAGCCTCAGAGTGTCGGAATCCTCAGTAAGTCCCAGGATTCCGCTGCTCCTTCAAAGTGATCCGCAGGGTTCCATCCTGGTCCTGGAGATTAGCGGCCTGCGATTGGCTCAGAGCTCCACCACTCCCAGTGCTGCAGCATTGATCTCAGATTATTCTGCCTGAAAGTGGTGTTTTTAAGGGGACAGTATGAAAGGGTTTCTTGTGTTTATGGTATGATATGGTTGGTACCGTGTGTGGTTGAAAAGGTACTACATGTCTGAAGGAACACACTCTGAACTAGCGATGAGCAGCTGAAATCAAAGTATAAAGGAATGGTTTTGAATTCACAAACAGTATCTGCGTGGAACTTCATGACTATTACTATTCCAGTCTACCATTGGTCGAAATGCTCATCCATTTTGAGTTTTTTTCTAAGCTTTGACACTGTTTAAATGTTAGTCTGGTAGAATAAAGTATCTGTCTGAGTTTGTCTGACTGAGGAAGAGGGGAGCCCTTGAGCCTTTCAGAAATCGGACCGTCCTCCCCTACCCACTACCACTCCGTGACAGAGTGCAGGTCTGTGTGAGAAGCACCCTTTATTAGTGTGTATAAATACAGCAGTAAGCTTCGGGACGAACTCCCCTCTCTCCTCTCTCTTTAAGACAGTAGAGTATTTCTTTTATGAGGTTGTGACACCATTCGCCAAACATGATTCTGATTGGTTTATGTTTTTATTCACCACGCAAAAAAACAACACTGATTTGAAAAAAATAAATGCCGCTTTTTTCGCGGTGGAAACTTTGCGTCCTGTGTGAAAGAACCCATAACAAATACAGGAGAAAATAAAATATTGACGTGCAAATTAACCACGCGAAACAAACGTCCCAGGTGTGTATGGACCTTGACCCTTTACACTAGTGAATGGAGTGTGTAAGGACCTTAACCCTTTACACTAGTGAATGGAGTGTGTAAGGACCTTGACCCTTTACACTAGTGAATGGAGTGTGTATGGACCTTGACCCTTTACACTAGTGAATGGAGTGTGTAAGGACCTTAACCCTTTACACTAGTGAATGGAGTGTGTAAGGACCTTGACCCTTTACACTAGTGAATGGAGTGTGTAAGGACCTTAACCCTTTACACTAGTGAATGGAGTGTGTAAGGACCTGGACCCTTTACACTAGTGAATGGAGTGTGTAAGGACCTTAACCCTTTACACTAGTGAATGGAGTGTGTAAGGAACTTAACCCTTTACACTAGTGAATGGAGTGTGTAAGGAACTTAACCCTTTACACTAGTGAATGGAGTGTGTAAGGAACTTAACCCTTTACACTAGTGAATGGAGTGTGTAAGGAACTTAACCCTTTACACTAGTGAATGGAGTGTGTAAGGACCTTGACCCTTTACACTAGTGAATGGAGTGTGTAAGGACCTTAACCCTTTACACTAGTGAATGGAGTGTGTAAGGAACTTAACCCTTTACACTAGTGAATGGAGTGTGTAAGGAACTTAACCCTTTACACTAGTGAATGGAGTGTGTAAGGAACTTAACCCTTTACACTAGTGAATGGAGTGTGTAAGGAACTTAACCCTTTACACTAGTGAATGGAGTGTGTAAGGACCTTGACCCTTTACACTAGTGAATGGAGTGTGTAAGGACCTTAACCCTTACACTAGTGAATGGAGTGTGTAAGGACCTTAACCCTTTACACTAGTGAATGGAGTGTGTAAGGAACTTAACCCTTTACACTAGTGAATGGAGTGTGTAAGGAACTTAACCCTTTACACTAGTGAATGGAGTGTGTAAGGACCTTGACCCTTTACACTAGTGAATGGAGTGTGTAAGGACCTTAACCCTTTACACTAGTGAATGGAGTGTGTAAGGACCTTAACCCTTTACACTAGTGAATGGAGTGTGTAAGGAACTTAACCCTTTACACTAGTGAATGGAGTGTGTAAGGAACTTAACCCTTTACACTAGTGAATGGAGTGAGAGGGATCAGAGTGCTGAGCTGCTGTCTGGGGTTTAACCTGGGGGCCGGGAGTATGACGCTAGTTGGAAGGTCTCACAGAGAGAGAGAGAGAGAGAGAGAGAGAGAGAGAGAGAGAGAGAGAGAGAGAGAGAGAGAGAGAGAGAGAGAGAGAGAGAGAGAGAGAGAGAGAGAGAGAGAGAGAGAGAGGAATGAAAGTGAACAAAAGAGGAGAGAAAATGTGGTTGAAAGGAACGAGGGAAATAGAAAAAGAGAGGTGAGAGAACAAGGAGGGAGGGAGAGAGGAGAGAGATACAGAGATAGAGGAGAGATATACAGAGATAGAGGAGAGAGATACAGAGATAGAGGAGAGAGATACAGAGATAGAGGAGAGAGATACAGAGATAGAGGAGAGATATACAGAGATAGAGGAGAGAGATACAGAGATGGAGGAGAGATATACAGAGATGGAGGAGAGAGATACAGAGATAGAGGAGAGCGATACAGAGATAGAGGAGAGAGATACAGAGATAGAGGAGAGAGATACAGAGATAGAGGAGAGAGATACAGAGATGGAGGAGAGAGATACAGAGATAGAGGAGAGAGATACAGAGATGGAGGAGAGATATACAGAGATAGAGGAGAGAGATACAGAGATAGAGGAGAGAGATACAGAGATGGAGGAGAGAGATACAGAGATATAGGAGAGAGATACAGAGATGGAGGAGAGATATACAGAGATAGAGGAGAGAGATACAGAGATAGAGGAGAGAGATACAGAGATGGAGGAGAGAGATACAGAGATAGAGGAGAGAGATACAGAGATAGAGGAGAGAGATACAGAGATAGAGGAGAGAGATACAGATAGAGGAGAGAGATACAGAGATAGAGGAGAGAGGAGGGAGTGAGTGTGTGAGAAGGAGAGTGTGTGTGTGTTGTAGTGTCAGCCTGTCTGTCTATATCAGCACCCTGACCTTGAGTGCTCTGCAGGAAATTATGGATCAGTTAAAGCTTATAGCACACACACACACACACACACACACACACACACACACACACTACATGTACACACACACACACCACACACACACACTATTGCTTAAAGTTTGAACAGCAAACAATATGACACAGGCTTACCTAATGCAATGAGACTCAGCTCTTGAGATGGAAACGTTTTAGGTACAAAAGAGCTCATTTTAGAAAAAGAAAAAAAAAAAGACGTATATATATGTCTATAAATTATTGTATGTATATATATGTCTATACATATATTGTATATATATATATATATATATATATATATATATATATATGTCTATACATATATTGTATATATATTTATATATATATGTCTATAAATGTGTTGTATATATATTTATATATGTGTGTAATTCAGCCTAACGTTCGTATTGTTTCCTGTCTCTTTAGCATATGGCCGCTCCTTTGTTCTCAAGGCCTTCTCTTCAGTTTGCATCTGCCCAATAGCAGGTGTCACTCAAACAGACAGTTAGTCCAGTTAAAGCGATTATAGTGATGACTATGTAACCATGTAAGTACTAGGAACTACATATTATACTATAATTATATTGTATGAGACAGGAGTGCACAAACTTTGGATTAGTGTGAAGGTAGTCTGGCTGCATGGGTGTAAAGAATAAAGCTGGCATTGGCATTGCCTGTCTGCACCAATCAGAATCCAGTCAGATCCCTCCCCTTCCTTATCTGCATGTCACCGTCTTTAAAACCCAGCCGCTAAGTAAAGCAACAACATCGACCTCCGATCTAGCAACCTACAGGCTGTAAATGGCACGCTATGAACAAGACTTTGATTGGGCAGGAAAGCCCAGATCAGACCAAAGATTAGCTTAAGGCATGCCTGGTTCTCTCGGAGACTTTGTTGTCTGACATGTATGTTTGCATGTTTGCCGACCGGTCATGGAAAAAGTTTTATATTTCCAGTGAGCTCCTCCAGAGCTAAAGTATAGACAGGTTTTGCCTTTAGGTGACCGATGATTAAGCTGTGTTTGTATTTTCTTCATCACTAAAAGCGGTATCACAGACTCCACATATCTTTTATTGTTTTATGTGGCGATTCTTAATCGGGGATTGGGCATTTTATTGCCAAGGCTCGCCTCCCTGTGTGCAAATATCCCAAAACAAGTTCCCACCCAGGCAGGGCACCCCCCGGGGCTAGGGGGGGGCTGGAGCCCCGTCACAAATTAAGCCCCCTCAAGCATTTCGGTGTTATATAGAGCTATTTTACTAAACATTATGTTCTCAGCACCCCACCTATCGGTCAAGCTCCCCTTTAGCCCTGGGAGAGAAAAAACCCCTGGCGTCGTGCCTGGTCCAACCCGACACTAATAAGCAAGGGCACCGCCGCCGGGTCCTGGGTTTAGCGCCACCCAAACCTTCCCCCCCCCCTATTCCAGAATGCTAGCCCATGGTGCCAGGCCCTTCTGCAGCTCTGCCACTGAGCAACAAACTGTGGAGATGGGGCTGGCATCGCGAGATGAGTGTGAAGGTAAACTTGCGTTTTGGAACAATTCCAGATATTGGCCAACACTTACAAAAAGCCCACTAGTTTATCAGCCCTTTGCCTTAGAAGTTCAAAACTTCTACAGGATAGACATCTTGTTCAATGAATATCCACACAATTCACAACTTTGACACAGGAAATTATTGATTTATTACATTTTAAAGATGACACAATCTATGAAAAAAAACATTTAGGGTATATTTTAGGAGTGATTTATCTCATCTCTCATTTCTCAAATTAGTACATTTTAAGAAATTACTAGCTAGCTAGTATTAGCTTTCAAACAATACTACGGACTTGTATAATGACACGCACACTTTTTCAGTGATTGGTTTTTCAACGTAGGTCTATCTTTTTAGAGGGATATTTACAAACAGAACCCTATCGTTAAGACCCTAACCCTAACCCTAACCCTATGGTTAGGAAGAGTCTGAGGAGGAGCCTTGAGCTCCAAACATCACTGTGTTCAAAACCAACCAATGGGAACTAGTGTTGTACAAATATTTATTATAATTTTAGATGACTTGTTTTCTGATTCAGCATGCAGCCAACAGGTATTTTGGATGTGCGTGTTTTCTCTACGACTTTATAACCCTTTGGGTACCCACCACTCTCTGAGTCTCAGTTGGTGGATAATGACCGTGTCGGTTCTTCATCTCCTCTACCTTCTCCAGCAGCTGGATGACCTGGCTGCCATCTCCTTTGTTTTTGCTGTCCAGTATATGGTACTGGTTTCCACAGCTCTGCACCAGTGACTGGAGATGAGGGTTATTGTTTACGATGGTTTCCACAGCTCCGACTTTGTCCTGGTGTTCTGTCGGAAACACAGCCATGGTGTGTTTCCAGACGTGGTCACCGAGAAGGCAGGTCATGTGTTCCAGCACTGTGAAAGGAATCCAGGGGCAGGACCAGGAGGAAGGCGTGGGGTCCTGGAGGACACAGCTGGACGCTCTGCTGGATCTGGTTGTTTCGGTGTCAAGGCCAGCTGAAGAACGGACACCCATCCTGGAGTGTCTACCACAGTCACGTGCCTCCCATAGACCTCCTCACTCCTCATCACACTCTGGGTGGTTCTCCTCCCCGTCTTCAAAACATCTCCGCCCAGGAGGAGGTTTCCCACGGAACTCTTTCCATATTTCCCCCCAAAGGCTCTTCCACCAATAAGAACAACCCTCAGGTCTAATGGCTTGTTTGTTCCCCCTGGGTGATAACATAAATAAAATAAAGTTCATCAAATGTTTACCTTAGACGAGTTCATATTTTCTAATATTAATATTATTCATGATCAAACTCACCGGAGACTGAGGTTAGAACTCCAGTAGCCATTTATCTGTTTAGCTGTAAAAGTCTCAAACAGACAGATCATTTACATTTATCTGTTTTGCTGTAAAACAGTCTCAAACAGACAGATGATTTACATCTTCTGTTTAGCGAAACAGACACAGATAGAGATGATATAAAACCTATTATTCACTTCAAAAGAATAGTTCATTGTGTGTCCAAAGAGGCCTGCCTTTTATTGCCAACAATTGACGTTTCGTAAAAAAACTGTCGCTTCAGTTTTGTTCATTTCAAAAAAGTAATATTTAGTAACAGGTTTAGACTTATTTTTGTTAGAATAATGTTACCAAATGACAGGGAGGATGTACTGTGTGTAAACCTGTTAGGCCAACACTTTGTGTTCCTGCTTTACCAGTGAAAATTACAGAGACGGTCTGCTGTGGCATTAAATATATATATAACTTAAAATTAGAATTAGGTTTACAAGTATTTTTGTGTGAGAATAAACTGTATGCAAACACATTACAGATATCACAGATAATGTCTGTTGTGGCGTTGACTGTTTATTCAGTCACTGATTGGCTGGTCCTAAACAGGTGTCACCAAAGTAGAACTTCCTGTTAGCCTCGTTAGCTCTGACAGCATCAAACAAAGTCTAAATATCCTTCTCGGCATCAAGCGAAATGGCATAAAACGTTCAGAGGTCAATATGCGTGCCTGGTTAGAGGATGAGTCCCAGAGATGTTCTCTCTATGTCTGAGAGGGGCTGTCTTTCCCTGTGGCTCTGCTCGGTAACACAGAGTACTGTACCTCCTGTCAGGGAGGGGCTGTCTTTCCCTGTGGCTCTGCTCGGTAACACAGAGTACTGTACCTCCTGTCAGGGAGGGGCTGTCTTTCCCTGTGGCTCTGCTCGGTAACACAGAGTACTGTACCTCCTGTCAGGGAGGGGCTGTCTTTCCTTGTGGCTCTGCTCGGTAACACAGAGTACTGTACCTCCTGTCAGGGAGGGTCTGTCTTTCCCTGTGGCTCTGCTCGGTAACACAGAGTACTGTACCTCCTGTCAGGGAGGGTCTGTCTTTCCCTGTGGCTCTGCTCGGTAACACAGAGTACTGTACCTCCTGTCAGGGAGGGGCTGTCTTTCCCTGTGGCTCTGCTCGGTAACACAGAGTACTGTACCTCCTGTCAGGGAGGGGCTGTCTTTCCCTGTGGCTCTGCGTGGTAACACAGAGTACTGTACCTCCTGTCAGGGAGGGGCTGTCTTTCCTTGTGGCTCTGCTCGGTAACAGCGTACCCTAAACACGCCTCCTGTCTGGTTACTGGTTGACTGGTTTATGACTGGTTTATGACTGGTTTATGACTGCCTATCGTCTCATACCCCAAGAGTCCCGCCTCTTTTCTCTGGCCTGGTGCCAACGTCCTGTTTGTATCTTAAGCCTCTCTCATGATTGTCCGCTCAGCTTGTCTCTCAAATATGAATTGCTGATTCATTCAGGGTTTAGGCCCCTCCCCTTACAGGAAGTGAAGACATAGAGCAGCGTAGGCCCCTCCCCTCTTTCTCTGTGTCATTATCACAACGACTCAACCAAACCAGAACCTGCAATGAGGGCTTACACTAACATGCATCTACTAGTAATGGAAGGGTCTAATGCCTTACACTAACATGCATCTACTAGTAATGGAAGGGTCTAATGCCTTACACTAACATGCATCTACTAGTAATGGAAGGGTCTAACATGAAGAGTCTGAGAGACCCATGAAGAGGAGACTACAACATAACCCTCATTATCTATCACTTTCACTTGATCAGGAGACAGGGAGGTAGAGAGAGAGGGAGGGAGGAAGAGAGAAAGAGAGGTGGAGAGAGAGGGGGGAGGAAAGGGGGAGAGTGCACGCACACAACTTCTCATCCCCTGCCTATCTATATAACACACAGGCAATAGGAGATCACTGTGCTATAGAAAACATTCATGTATTACATGTATCAATAGGAGATCACTGTGCTATAGAAAACATTCATGTATTACATGTATCAATAGGAGATCACTGTGCTATAGAAAACATTCATGTTACATGTATCAATAGGAGATCACTGTGCTATAGAAAACATTCATGTTACATGTATCAATAGGAGATCACTGTGCTATAGAAAACATTCATGTTACATGTATCAATAGGAGATCACTGTGCTATAGAAAACATTCATGTATTACATGTATCAATAGGAGATCACTGTGCTATAGAAAACATTCATGTATTACATGTATCAATAGGAGATCACTGTGCTATAGAAAACATTCATGTTACATGTATCAATAGGAGATCACTGTGCTATAGAAAACATTCATGTATTACATGTATCAATAGGAGATCACTGTGCTATAGAAAACATTCATGTATTACATGTATCAATAGGAGATCACTGTGCTATAGAAAACATTCATGTTACATGTATCAATAGGAGATCACTGTGCTATAGAAAACATGCATGTATTACATGTATCAATAGGAGATCACTGTGCTATAGAAAACATTCACGTCATTTCATTTGTTGCTCGTGTGTGTTTGGGAGTGTGTGTGTGTGTGTGTGTGTGTGTGTGGGGGGGGGGGGGTTCTGTGTCTGTGTATTTGTGTCTGTGTCTGTGTGTCTCTATGTGTGTGTGTGCGTGCGTGTATGGGTGTGTCTGTGTGTGTGTGTGTGTGTGTTTGTGTGCGTGTGCATGTGTGAGTGTGTGTGTGTGCGTATCTGTTATTGATGAGGAGTCCAGGTCTAATGCTTCTATTCTTCTGTGGTGTCATCCCGTGTTTCTAAATTACCCCCACTCCCCTTCACACACACACACACACACACACACACACACACACACACACACACACACACACACTCCATAGCCTCCCCAAGCCAGAGGAATGGGATAATTTGTCCTATTTATCACGAGGAAACTCAATAGAGGACCGGCCCTGGTCTCCATAAAACAGCTTCTCCGCCATAGATCAGCCACTGAAGAGCGGGAAATCGTTTGGGTGCGTTTGATTTCCTTACAGAGAGAGACTGTGGGCGGGCGGGGAACGCAATAAACCCTAATCTGATTAACAAGAGCAAAAGAGAGGGATGGAGAAAGAAAGGTAAGAGAAAAAGAAGGGGTGAGATAAATAAAGGACAAGAAGAAACAGTCAGATGATGGTGAGAGCGAGAAAGAAACAGAATTAGAGATAGAAAGAATTAGAGACACAGAAAAAGAATGAGAGGTAGAGAGAAAGAGAGATAAGAAGAAATAGCAAAAGAGCAAAACATAAAGAGATAGAGAGATAGAGACACAGAAAGAGAGATAGAGATGGAGACACAGAAAGGGAAAGATAGAAGAAGACAGGAAGAGAGGTAGAGATACAGAAGAAGACAGGAAGGGAGACAGTGAGATAGAGAGATAGAGAGACAGGATAAGAGATAGAGAGACAGAAGGAGACAGGAAGGGAGATAGAGAGGTAGAGATAGAGAGACAGAAGGAGACAGATAGAGAGATAGAGAGACAGGATAAGAGATAGAGAGACAGAAGGAGACAGGAAGGGAGATAGAGAGGTAGAGATAGAGAGACAGAAGGAGACAGATAGAGAGATAGAAAGACGGGATAAGAGATAGAGAGACAGAAGAAGACAGGAAGAGAGATAGAGAGACAGAAGGAGACAGGAAGAGAGATAGAGAGGTAGAGACGGAGAGATAGAGAGATACAGAGAGGTAGAGATGGAGAGATAAAGAGATAGAGATACAGAGAGGTAGAGAGAAAGAGAGAGAGAGAGAGAGAGAGAGAGAGAGATACAGGAAGAGAGATAGAGAGATCCAGAGATGGAGAGATAGAGAGATCCAGAGATGGAGAGATAGAGAGATACAGAGATGGAGAGATACAGAGATAGAGAGGTACAGAGATGGAGAGATAGAGAAATACAGAGATGGAGAGATAGAGAGATACAGAGATAGAGAGATACAGAGATGGAGAGATAGAGAACTACAGAGATGGAGAGATAGAGAGATACAGAGATGGAGAGATACAGAGATACAGAGATAGAGAGATACAGAGATGGAGAGATAGAGAAATACAGAGATAGAGAGATACAGAGATGGAGAGATAGAGAGATACAGAGATAGAGAGATAGAGAGATAGAAAGATGGAGAGATAGAGAGATAGAGAGATACAGAGATAGAGAGATAGAGAGATACAGAGATAGAGAGATAGAGAGAAGGAGAGATACAGAGACAGAGAGATACAGAGATGGAGAGATAGAGAGATAGAGAGATGGAGGGATAGAAAGATACAGAGATGGAGAGATAAAGAGATAGAGAGATGGAGAGATAGAGAGATACAGAGATGGAGAGATAGAAAGATGGAGAGATAGAGAGAGAGAGAGATACAGAAACAGTTTCTGTCTTCATTCACCGTTTCATAGTAGCAGACTAGAAGTATATTATTATTATTATAGTAACTTATTTTAACACCAGTAGTACTGTTAGTAGTATATTATTATTATTATAGTAACTTATTTTAACACCAGTAGTACTGTTAGTAGTATATTATTATTATTATAGTAACTTATTTTAACACCAGTAGTATTGTTAATAATATATTATTATTAATATAGTAACTTATTTTAACACCAGTAGTATTGTTAATAATATATTATTATTATTATAGTAACTTATTTTAACACCAGTAGTACTGTTAGTAGTATATTGTTATTATTATAGTAACTTATTTTAACACCAGTAGTACTGTTAATAGTATATTATTATTATTATAGTAACTTATTTTAACACCATTAGTACTGTTAGTAGTATATTATTATTATTATAGTAACTTATTTTAACACCAGTAGTACTGTTAGTAGTATATTATTATTATTATAGTAACTTATTTTAACACCAGTAGTACTGTTAGTAGTATATTATTATTATTATAGTAACTTATTCTAACACCAGTAGTACTGTTAATAATATATTATTATTATTATAGTAACTTATTTTAACACCAGTAGTATTGTTAATAATATATTATTATTATTATAGTAACTTATTTTAACACCAGTAGTACTGTTAGTAGTATATTATTATTAGTATTATAGTAACTTATTTTAACACCAGTAGTACTGTTAGTAGTATATTATTATTATTATAGTAACTTATTTTAACACCAGTAGTATTGTTAATAATATATTATTATTATTATAGTAACTTATTTTAACACCAGTAGTATTGTTAATAATATATTATTTTAGTACCAGTAGTATTGTTAGTAGTATATTACCGTAACACCAGTAGTATTGTTAGTAGTATATTATTTTAACACCAGTAGTATTGTTAGTAGTATATTATTTTAACACCAGTGGTATTGTTAGTAGTATATTATTTTAACACCAGTAGTATTGTTAGTAGTATATTATTTTAACACCAGTAGTATTGTTAGTAGTATATTATTTTAACACCAGTAGTATTGTTAGTAGGATATTATTTTAACACCATTCTATTCCAGTGTGCTAGTGGAGCAGCAGGAGGAAGCAGAGAATCTGATGAGTTTAATAATCAGCCCATTATTATCATCATCGCTCAACTCTATCACCTCCGTGGGGAACGCACAGAGAAACCACCAATTACCACAACACCACACACATACACACACACACACACACACAAATGACACTCAGATCCAGACATGCAGACACACACTACATGCACTGACACACACACACCACACACACAGGGTCATATTCACACACGCACACACACCACACACACAGGGTCATATTCACACACGCACACAGACAACACACAGGGTCATATTCACACACGCACACACACCACACACACAGGGTCATATTCACACACGCACACACACCACACACACAGGGTCATATTCACACACAGAAAGACACATGCAGGCGAGGCACTGCAATCTCCCACAGCGTAATGACCTCTGATTGATAGACTTTAAGTACAAACCCGGAGTGAAGGCATTTTTCATGTCCCCTCTACGTGTGTGCGTGCGTGCATGCGTGTGTGAGAGAGAATTTGAGTGAACTGTTCTGTTCTCGTGGCTGTGTTCTCCTGCTGAGTGATAAACACGCCCTCTGTGTCTGATTGGTTCAGCTGACTCAAACAGCAACATCATTTGTACACTTGTAGACTCGTGTCCCAATTCAGGGCTGCATCCTTCGAAGGACGGGCTCTACGAAGGCACGCCTTTGTAAACCGCGAAGGCTGAACCGAGTGTTTTTTAATCACATTAAATGAGACGGTCTGGTCTACTGAGGATTTCCTATTTTCATTACCAGCTGTAACCACCCTTAGCCTTGCGTCACAACACTTGTATCCTATGATCACCGATGCGGATTGAATCCTGGGATTGGTTGGGCCACGAAGGATCCAGCAGTTGGATCCTCCAAATTTGGGGAGAGAGGCCCGCATTTCTTGGCCGCATTTTGAAGGAGCCTTCAAAATGGGAAAGCCCTGGTGCACCACTGTGACGTATTCGGTCTTCAAATGCAACCTTCGAAGGACGCAGCCCCTGAATGGAGACAGCGCTATAGAGTGCACTGAACTAGACTAGATGGCCGTGCTCCATTTGAGTGTATAGCTAGCTGTGATGAGCTAGATGATAAACCAGAGCCAATCCCTGTGCTACAGCTGGACTAGCCCATCTACTGTTAGCTAGTAGAATCTCTGACATGCTACTGTAGATGTTATACCTGATGTTAGCCTGCTGTTAGCTAGCAGAATCTCTGACATGCTACTATAGATGTTATTCTTGATGTTAGCCTGCTGTTAGCTAGCAGCATCTCTGACATGCTACTATAGATGTTATTCTTGATGTTAGCCTGCTGTTAGCTAGGAGAATCTCTGACATGCTACTATAGATGTTATTATTGATGTTAGCCTGCTGTTAGCTAGCAGAATCTCTGACATGCTACTATAGATGTTATTCTTGATGTTAGCCTGCTGTTAGCTAGCAGAATCTCTGACATGCTACTATAGATGTTATTCTTGATGTTAGCCGGATGTTAGCTAGCAGCATCTCTGACATGCTACTTTAGATGTTAGCTGATGTTTGCCTGCTCCTAGCTAGTAGAATCTCTCATATGCTACTATAGATGTTAGCCATCTGTTAGTTTGCTGTTAGCTAGCTCATGCAGAGTATCTTAGCTGCTGCTATAGATGTTAGCCTGCTGTTAGCTTGCTGCTAACTGGCTCATAGAGTCACTCCGTCCTGCTATAGATTTTAACCAACTATTAGCTTGCTGTTTGTTAGCTCATAGAGTCACTCTGAGCTGCTGCTATAGATGTTAGCCTGCTGTTAGCTTGCTGCTAACTGGCTCATAGAGTCACTCCGACCTGCTATAGATTTTAACCTGCTATTAGCTTGCTGTTTGTTAGCTCATAGTCACTCTGAGCTGCTGCTCTAGATGTTAGCCCGCTGTTAGCTTGCTGCTAGCTGGCTCATAAAAGTCACTCTGACTTGCTATAGATGTTAGCCTGCTGTTAGATCAGAGGTCAGAGCCTCACAAAGACATACAATAAAATGGTCACAGACTCACAGAGACACGCTGTTGAAACAGCCACAGACTCACAAAGACACGCAATGAAATGGTCACAGACTCACAAAAACACACAATGAAAATGACGTTTCTCTCAGAACTTGATTGGATTGTATTGGTGACATTTAAATGTCATGTTTTTGGTTTAATTAAACGATCTTAATGCAGAACATAATATGATCTCTGCTTGTATCCCCCGTTGGCTGGATGATTGGTTGGCCTTATGCTTTAAGAACATTTCTGTGAACTTTGACCTGTGTAAGGGCACAAATATTTCATATCTAAGGCCCTGTGAAAATAATTGGATTTTCTCTCAGATTACTTGATTTCTTTTTTTGTTTATTTAGTTTTCTCAGCTTTTTTATTTGGTTCTTATTAATCAAAAAAAAAAATCATCCCTGTGCTCATTCCAATATTGTTTTTCCATGGACAAATGCCCTCTAGCAGAAGTAGCCTGACTGCAAGAAAAACATCAGCCATACTGTTACCGTGGACACCATTACAGCCTGAATGGAGATAGAACACTGTTGCTATGGACACAACAGGGTTTGGAGAGGAGCTTTACACATCACTCTATCCATCCATCCATCCATCCATCTTTCTCTGTCTATCCATCCATCCATCCATCTCCCTCTGTCCATCCATCCATCCATCTCCCTTTGTCCATCCATCTATCCATCCATCTCCCTCTGTCCATCCATCATCCATCTCCCTTTGTCCATCCATCCATCCATCTCCCTCTGTCCATCCATCCATCCATCCATCTCCCTCTGCCCCATCCATCCACCCATCCATCTTTCTCTGTCTATCCATCCATCCATCCATCTCCCTCTGTCTATCCATCCATCTCCCTCTGTCCATCCATCTATCCATCCATCCATCCATCCATCCATCCATCTTTCTCTGTCTATCCATCCATCCATCCATCCATCTCCCTCTGTCCATCCATCCATCTCCCTCTGTCCATCCACCCATCCATCCATCCATCCATCCATCCATCTATCTATCTATCTATCTATCTATCTATCTATCTATCTATCTATCTATCTATCTATCTATCTATCTATCTATCTATCTATCTATCTATCTATCTATCTATCTATCTATCTATCTATCTATCTATCTATCTATCTATCTATCTCCCTCCATCCATCTATCTCCCTCTGATGATGGATTAGCCAATCAGTTGCCCTCTCTCCTGGACTACAGGTCGGGTAGTTCAATCAATCCTTCACCTATTGGATAGAAATCATTAAGACCTCCTCCTATTGGATGTATATCATTAAGACCTCCACCTATTGGATTGATATCATTAAGACCTCCTCCTATTGGATATATAACATTAAGACCTCCACCTATTGGATATATATCATTAAGACCTCCGACGATTGGATATATACCATTAAGACCTCCACCTATTGGATAGATATCATTAAGACCTCCTCCTATTGGATATATATCATTAAGACCTCCTCCTATTGGATAGATATCATTAAGACCTCCTCCTATTGGACATATACCATTAAGACCTCCTCCTATTGGATATATATCATTAAGACCTCCTCCGATTGGATATATATCATTAAGACCTCCTCCTATTGGATATATACCATTAAGACCTCCTCCGATTGGATATATATCATTAAGACCTCCTCCTATTGGATATATACCATTAAGACCTCCAACTATTGGATAGATACCATTAAGACCTCATGCCATGGTCTTAGCCAATCAGAGCTTACTGATGTAATGCCTTCAGTCTGAGAGGAAATGCACTCTTTCCACTTTCTCTCTCTCTCTCTCTCTCTCTCTCTCTCTCTCTCTCTCTCCCCTCCCTTTTCCTTCTCTATTCCTACCTCATTTCCTTTTCCTCCCTGCCTCCCTCCCTCCCTCCCTCCCTCCCTCACTCCCTCACTCCCTCCCTCCACAGTCATTAGCTGGCCTGGATGTGACCAGAGTCCATTCCCCAGGGGGCTGCTCAGCACATGCTTCCCCCAGCTGGGTGCCTGTCTCTGGGGTAGACGTGGCGGGGCTGGCCCTGGTGGCCTCTGGGGCATCTGCCCTGTGCAGTCAGCCTGTCCTATGGAGGGCAGGATGTGTGTGTGTGTGTGTGCGTGTGTGCGTATGTGCGTGCGTGTGTGCGTGTGTGTGTAAGTGTGTGTTCACCAATGTTACTACTACGACGACAACAACAGCAACATAACAGCTTGACACACTCACACACACACACTCACACTCACACACACACTCACACACACTCACACGCACACTCACACACACACACA
>CM030179.1:820000-827500 GCA_017639675.1 Aplochiton taeniatus | reverse complement strand
GTGTGTGAGTGTGTGTGAGTCTCTGTGTTTGAGTGTGTTTGCCTATTTGTGAGTCTACCTGTGTGTGTGTGTGTGTGTGTGTGTGTGTGTGTGTGTGTGTGTGTGTGCTGGGATCTGGTTTTATTAAATCCTCCTCATCCCCTTCTCAAGCTGAGCCTTGCTCTGAGCTGACCTGAGGTCTGATGTTGACACACACACACTCACACGCGCACACACACACACACACACACACTAGACCATCACTAGCTGACGTGAGGTCCGATGTTAAGACACACACACACACACACACACACACACACACTAGACCATCACTAGCTGACCTGAGGTCTGATGTTAAGACACACACACACACACACACACACACACACTAGACCATCACTAGCTGACGTGAGGTCCGATGTTAAGACACACACACACACACACACACACACACTAGACCATCACTAGCTGACGTGAGGTCTGATGTTAAGACACACACACACACACACACACACCAAACCATCACTAGCTGACCTACGGTCTGATGTTAAGCCTGCTGCACCTCTAATGGTCCAGACCAACCATCACTAGCTGATCCACTAACACATCCATCTCTGACTCAAACACACACACACACACACACACACACACACACACTCAAACAATCTCATACGCACACCCTCACACACACATATATACATACACTCAAACACTCAAACACACACACTCAAAGACAAACACTCAAACTCACTCTCTCTCTCTCTCACACACACACACACACACACACACACTCAAACACTCTCATACCCACAACCTTGCACACACACATATACACACACTCAAACACACACACTCAAACACAAACACTCAAACACACTCTCACACACACACACACACACACACACACAAACACACACACACACACACACACTCAACACACAAACACATACACACACACACAAACACACACACACACACTGTCAGACACACACACACACTCAAACACACACACACTGTCACACACACACACACACACACACACACACACACACACACTCAAGGTTGTCATCTTTCCAATTCTCAGTGTGACCCCCCTCCTGTCAGTCAGATGCCTCAAGGCACTATGGGATAGCGCCGCTCAGGCTCCTGGGAAATCAAACAGAAACAATGTAGCGAAACGCAAAGTGACTGGTGATGGAGGGAGGGAGAGAGAGAGGAGGGAGGGAGGGAGGGAGAGAGGAGGGAGGGAGAGAGGAGGGAGGGAGAGAGAGAGGAGGGGGGAGGGAGAGAGGAGGGAGGGAGAGAGGAGGGAGGGAGGGAGGGAGAGAGAGAGGAGGGAGGGAGAGAGGAGGGAGGGAGGGAGGGAGAGAGGGAGGAGGGAGGGAGAGAGGAGGGAGGGAGGAGGGAGGGAGGGAGAGAGGGAGGGAGGGAGGGAGGGAGAGAGGAGGGAGGGAGGGAGGGAGGGAGAGAGGGAGGGAGGGAGAGAGGAGGGAGGGAGGGAGAGAGGGAGGGAGGGAGGGAGGGAGGGAGGGAGAGAGGGAGGGAGGGAGAATCTCAGTCCTATTACAAACACTGTCCTTCACCCAGTTAAAGATTCTTGTTATTATTACGATCGTCATGATCACCGGGAAAGGGAAACAGTTATACTCCCTCCACCCATCTATCACTCTGTCCATCCCTCTATCCTTCCCTCTATCCATCCATCCCTCGATCCTTCCCTCTATCCATCTCTCTATCCTTATCTCTATCCATCCATCCCTCTATCCTTCTCTCTATCCATCATTCCCTCCATTCATCCCTCTATCCTTCCCTCTATCTATCCATCCCTCTATCTATCCATCCATATCTCTATCCATCCCTCTATCCATCCATATCTCTATTCAACCCTCTATCCACCCCTCCCTCCATTCATCCCTCTATCCATCCACCCCTCCCTCCATCCTTCTATCTCTCCGCCCATCCTTCCACAGCGTCAATCCTTAACTCAATGCTGATGCTTGGGGGAGGAGGGTTAGGGAGGGATAAAGAAGGGAAGAAAAGAGAGAGAGAGAATGTGGGTGGGGGTTCAGGACGAGATGTTGACTGAGGGTGTGGTCTCTTAAGGTGGTGCAGAACATCCTGTCCCTATGCTGTGTGAGTGTGTGTGTGTGTGTGTGTGTCCACTCACCACAGAGAGAGGCTCTTACTGGGATTGGCTTAGTGACGCTGTGATTAATGCTGTTTAACAGATTATGAAGGCAGACTTTGGCTCTGTTCCTATTTGATTAAGGAGTACAATCTGCTCTATCACTCTCTTTCTGTCGTTTCACCTCCCTCCTTCTCTCACTCTCTCTCCCCTCTGCCTCTCTCCTTCCCCATCTCTCTCTGCCTCCTTCTCTCTTTCTCTCCCTGTCTCTCTCTCCCCCCTTCTCTCTCTCTCTACCTCTAGCTGTCTTTTCACTATTACAGAAGGCAGACAATAGAAAGGGGATATTAGTGGAGAGATATGGAAAGGAAAAGAGAACACAATAAAAGAGAGAGAGGGAGACAAACAAAGGCAAACAGAGAGACCACAGGGAGTGTAACAGAGAGAGAGTACAGAGTGAGGGAAAGTGGGAGATATATATATATAGAGAGAGAGAAAGAGGGAGAGAGAGAGAGAGAGAGAGAGAGAGAGAGAGAGAGAGAGAGAGAGACAGAGGGAGAGAGGTAGAGATAGATAGAGAGAGAGAGAGAGAGGGAGAGAGGGAGAGGGAGAGAGAGAGAGAGAGAGAGAGAGAGTAGAGGATGAGTAATGGCAGGCATTATTCAGTTGGAGGAGGAGCTCCTGTTGATGGATAAAAAACCTCCACAAAGCACATCTTCTTCTTAATGTGTATAATGCATCATGGGGATATTATTATTCAAACTAAACTGAAGCCGGAAAGGAAGCAGTTTTTCAAAGGTGGCCATTACGGAAACGAATAACAGTAATGATTGCATAAAAAAATGCAAATCCTTTCTCAAGTAAAAACGGAGGTTTAAAAGTATCTTTTTATAGAACAGCAATCTCTTACCTTCGCTGGACAAGGTTTACTTAATGAGTTTGAGATTGCTGTGCCTACATCACAGTCAGTTTCAAGAGAATGCTAAAAGTCCACTAAATATTCTCTAGTTCTAAAGCAGTTGCTTTCAAAATTTAAATAAACTAATAAACAATTATTAGTCATGTAACAAATAGCTAGCTGGTCAACCATAACTAACCACATTAACTACTATATACTTAACAATTCCTAGCCATGGTTAAAAAGAGCTATCTAGTCCTGTTAACTCTACCTAATCATGGTTACAAACAGCAAACTAGTCCTGTTAGCTATAACTAGCCATGGTTACAAACAGCTAACTAGTTCTGTTAGCTATTACTAGCCATGGTTAAAAAGAGCTAACTAGTCCTGTTAACTATAACTAGCCATGGTTAAAAATAGCTAACTAGTCCTGTTAACTATAACTAGCCATGGTTAAAAAGATCTAACTAGTTCCTATAGCTATTACTAGTCATGGTTACAAACAGCTAACTAGTCCTGTTAGCCATTACTAACCGTGGTTACAAACAGCTATCTAGTCCTGTTAGCTATTACTAGCCATGGTTACAAACAACTAACTAGTCCTGTTAGCTATAACTAGCCATGGTTAATAAGGGCTAACTAGTCCTGTTAGGGTTAAGGTTTCCTCTTCAAAGCCCTAACCCTAACAATAGCTAAGCAGATAGGATGGTAATAGTGGTCTGTCTTCCTCTTCAAAGCCCTAACCCTAACAATAGCTAAGCAGATAGGATGGTAATAGTGGTCTGTCTTCCTCTTCAAAGCCCTAACCCTAACAATAGCTAAGCAGATAGGATGGTAATAGTGGTCTGTCTTCCTCTTCAAAGCCCTAACCCTAACAATAGCTAAGCAGATATGATGGTAATAGTGGTCTGTCTTCCTCTTCAAAGCCCTAACCCTAACAATAGCTAAGCAGATAGGATGGTAATAGTGGTCTGTCTTCCTCCTCAGAGCCTTGTGGCACCAGCCGTGATCATTTGAGGATAACAGCAGAATCCTCATCAGTGTAATGGCCCGTGCTCAGCTGATTGGCTTAATGAGATGTTAACATCAACACGTTGCAAGCTTCACTACACATTCACACACACACATACACAATATAGTCACTACACATTCACACACACACACACATACACAACATAGTCTCCCTACACATTCACACACACACACACACATACACAACATAGCATGTTCATGTTGATGCTGTCGCCCCCTCAGCCACAGCTATGTAACTTCTCGTGTTGGAGAGGGAGAGGAGAGCTTGATGAGCAGAGAGAGAAAGGCGGGTGGGGGTGGGAGAGAGAGAGAGGGAGAGAGAGAGAGGGGGGAGAGAGGGAGAGGGTGTTGGGAGAGAGAGAAAAGGAGAGTATTGGCAATGTGAATGTTTATTTTACAATGCCAAAAAAACTCCTTTGAATTGATAGAGGGACAGACAAAGAGAGGGAGGAGAGAGATTGGAAGAGAAAGATGGGGAGAGAGAGAGAGGGAGAGAAAGAGACAGAGAGAGAGAGGGAGGGAGAAAGCATGTCTAAGAGGCCATCTATATGACAGGGAGTGTGTTCTCTCTGTGTGACAGCGTGTCCTTGTCCTGTTCACTAAGAAGAAGTGGTGTCTGGCTGAGAACATGGCGTGGTGTGGCCGCACACACACACACACACACGCACACACACACACACGCACACACACACACACACACACACACACACACATGCTGTCCTTTGTCTGGTTAAACATGAGAGCAGTTCTTTGAGAGCATTCAGGAATAAAAAGAGCTTTGTTTCCTTCATAAACGCGCTTGCATGAAGTAAACACACACACACACACACACAATCACACAATCTAAACACACACACCTACAGTACACACACATACACATAGTTTAGCCCTCCACTCCCCCCACCCACACACACACACACACAAACACTTGAACCGTGCATCACTAGTACACACAAACAGTATATACATAATCTAAACACACACATACATACACACAAACAGTACATACATAATCTAAACACACACATACGTTCACACAAACAGTACATACATAATCTAAACACACACATACATACACACAAACAGTATATCCATAATTTAAACACACACATACGTTCACACAAACAGTATATACAGAATCTAAACACACATACGTTCACACAAACAGTATATACAGAATCTAAACACACACATACGTTCACACAAACAGTACATACAGAATCTAAACACACACATACATACACACAAACAGTACATACATAATTTAAACACACACATACATACTTCTTCTTTCCGGGCTTCCGGTTATTTTCATAGTTCATTTTTCTTTTTTTAGGGGGTTTCTCTTTGAAATAACCACTAGTGATAATGACAGGGTGAGATATGGATCAGATTCAAACATAGACACACCACCAATATCATTTAATTAATAATACATAACCACTAGTGATAATGACAGGGTGAGATATGGATCAGATTTAAACATAGACACACCACCAATATCATTTAATTAATAATAAATAACCACTAGTGATAATGACAGGGTGAGATATGGATCAGATTCAAACATAGACACACCACCAATCAAATGATGTTTCCCATGAGTGGACTAGGTTTAGCAGCACTCAATGTCCCCTATTGCCAGACCTAACATCAATGATCTGCATTGTAAACTTTGAATTTACCCTCTGTATGAAATGTGTTGTGTAAATAAAGTTGCCTTGCCTTGAATGCAAGGATACAATACTTCATTCTAGAAAACCTTTTATTGGCACAGTAAAAAAAAATGTGCAACGAACTTTTGTGCAAAACAGATTGTAGTGTAAATCAGCTAGATAATTGATTATCTGAAAAACGTTCCACATTGATTTATTATAGAGTAAATAGTGAAACAACTTGATAATGATGTTGATGAAATAATAATACTCTCTGGCATCCAAATGCTGCTGCGTTTTGGAGTTTAGCTCATTTTCTTTTCCAAACACGTCTAGCTCTTTTGACTGGCTGGTTCTCACTGTTCACGTGAGTGAGACTGGATCTAGGGCAGGACAACTAGCACTAAACACACACCCACACACACACACACACACACATACACACACACACACACACACACACACACACACACACACACACACACACACACACACACACACACACACACGCACACACACACACACACCACACCACCCCACACTGGATCTAGGACAGGATGACAATAAAAAATGTCTCTCATCAAGTACGACTTGTTTCCCTTTGAAACCAAAGAGTGGTTGAAAAGAGTCGGATGGTTCGCAAACGTAACATCACTAACACACACGCACACACACACCAACACCCACACACACACACTCTCTCGGTCTCTCTCTCTCGCTCTCTGTACACCCCCCCTCTCTCTTTCCCTCCCCCTCTCCCCCCCTTTCGCACCCTCCCCCTCTCCCAGGGTGAGTCATCCTCTGTTAACTTGGTGGAACTTGTTTCTTCTACTTCCTGTTTGTGTTGTCAGGGGAGATGGTTTCTTTGTGCTGCCTGCCTCCACATCTGCTGCACTCCTCTTTGATCTCTCTCTCTTCCTCTCCTCCTCTTCATCTCTCTCTTTCTCGTCTTCCTTTCTATCTGTTCATTCAGTCTCTTTACAGACACACAGGAAAAAACATTTTTACATCCTATGGACAGAACATTTTTACATCCTATCTCTCTCTCTCTCTCTCTCTCTCTCTCTCTCTCTCTCTCTCTCTGAACTATCTATCTATCTATCTATCTATCTATCTATCTATCTATCTATCTATCTATCTATCTATCTATCTATCTATCTATCTATCTATCTATCTATCTATCTATCTATCTATCTATCTATCTATCTATCTATCTATCTATCTATCTATCTATCTATCTATCTATCTATCTATCTATCTCTCTCTCTCTCTCTCTCTCTCTCTCTCTCTATCTCTCTCTCTCTCTCTCTCTGAACTATCTGTCTGTCTGTCTGTCTGTCTGTCTGTCTGTCTGTCTGTCTGTCTGTCTGTCTGTCTGTCTGTCTGTCTCTCTCTCTCTCTGAACCATCTATCTATCTATCTATCTATCTATCTATCTATCTATCTATCTATCTATCTATCTGTCTGTCTGTCTGTCTGTCTGTCTGTCTGTCTGTCTGTCTGTCTGTCTGTCTGTCTGTCTGTCTGTCTGTCTGTCTGTCTGTCTGTCTGTCTGTCTGTCTGTCTGTCTGTCTGTCTGTCTGTCTGTCTGTCTGTCTGTCTGTGTCTTTCTATCTTGTTTTTCTCCCACGGGTGTCCGTTCTGAGTGGAACAAACCTTTCTGTTAAACACTTGCCAGGTGTAGTCTGTGTAGTCTGTAGTGTATGTAGTCTGTGTAGTGTGTGTAGTGTGTGTAGTGTGTGTAGTCTGTGTAGTGTGTGTAGTCTGTGTAGTGTGTGTAGTCTGTGTAGTGTGTGTAGTATGTGTAGTCT
>CM030179.1:640000-817500 GCA_017639675.1 Aplochiton taeniatus | reverse complement strand
AAGATATCTGGTGAGTACATCAAGGATAACCTTCGCATCTACAGACATTTGGACGACCTCTCTGCAAAGGTCAAAGATCACTATACATGACGGTCCGTGTTTCTTCTACTGTGTTTTCTGTCCATTGGTGATTAGTAAATGCCACACTGCCCCCTAGTGATCTTCAATCTTAAACTGTAGAATGGTTTCTTTGTTTAATCCGAGTCACAAGTCGCCCACTAGCTCTTTGATCTAACAGATATAAACATCCCACCCATAGTAAGACAGAATGATTTTCCTCTCCTCTATTTCATCTCCTCCCCCTTTTTCTCGCCATCCCCTCTCTTCTAGCTCGTCTCCCTCCCTCATTCTTTCTCTTTCTTTCTTTCTTTCTTTCTTTCTTTCTTTCTTTCTTTCTTTCTTTCTTTCTTTCTTTATTTTGAGTGTGCATAGAATAGACAGACAGTCCAATAAGGGTTGTCTCATTTTGTGTATGTCCGCCATAGATGTAGTCTTATTACCTGTCGGTATGTCTGTCTGTTAAAGTAAAGGTGTGAGGGGACCCTTGAGGTGTGTGTGTGTGTGTGTGTGTGTGTGTGTGTGTGTGTGAGGGGACCCTCGAGGTGTGTGTGTGTGTTTGTGTGTGTGTGTGTGAGGGGACCCTCGAGGTGTGTGTGTGTGTGTGTGTGTGTGAGTGAGGGGACCCTCGAGGTGTGTGTGTGTGTGTGTGTGTGTGTGTGTGTATGTGAGGGGACCCTCGAGGTGTGTGTGTGTGTGTGAGGGGACCCTCGAGGTGTGTGTGCAAGGCAAAACCAATTGAACAAGCTAAACCCTTGGTGTGCAGTGTGTGTGCTTTTGTTTTACTTTGTGTGTGTATGTGTGTGTGTGTGTGTGTGTGTGTGTGTGTGTGTGTGTGTGTGTGTGTGTGTGTGTGTGTGTATGTGTATGTGTATGTGTGTTTGTGTGTGTGTGTGGCCATGGTGTCACCCTCCCTGCGGTAGTGTTCTCTGTCAACATGCCTTACTGTCAGGCTACTTCCTGGTAATGAGTCAACAGTGAGCCGACCACCTGGTTAGCAAAGTCTGGTTGTTTTTGATAAATGTTGGAATGTTGGTCAGGGCGAAAACGTGACCAGAGTGGGCGCTCTGTTGGACAGCCATTATCGGCACAGAGGGATATTTTTCATTTCTTATTGTGGGGAAACACACTGAGCCATAGCCAAGTATTATTGGTACTTTTAAACATAACATAGATAACAATTGCTGCATCGCTTGTCAATAATGAAACAGGGAAACCCTCTTAACTATTACTTTAAACAAAGAATATTAACGATCGCTTCAGGTCAATAATAAAAGAGGGAAACACAACTATTTACTTTTCCACGCTGCCTCTCCAGTAGGTGTGTGTTATCATGGTGGGATTACAGTGTTAACCAGATGAATGTAGTAATGCATGTAAGCATTCAAATGTGACCGAAGCCTATCAGCTTCAATTCCACAAAGTCACGTCCTTAATGGTGCTATCTCTGTACAGGGGTACGGCCACACACAAACACACACAGACACACACACACATACAAACACACACAGACACACACACACACACACACACACACACACATCCTTAATGGTCCAATCTCCACCGTAGATTCAGGAGTTTGTCTGACCCGTACATGGGTACAACCTCACTCTCTAGACACATACAAACACTCACACTAATACACACAAACACACACACACACACACACACACACACACACACACACACACACACACACACACACACACACAGTCTCCCAGCCAGGTGTAGATAGGGCACACAGGATCAATGCCTCCTGATTCCCTCTCGATTCACGGAGACATGGAGTGGGCAGATGGAACAAACACACCGGTGAACGCACGGAAACTTTCATCATCGAGTCACGCTCCTCCTCCTCCTCCTCCTCCTTCTCCTCCTCCTTCAGGAGGTGAAGTCCCCAGCAGTCTTGTAAAGGAGAGACAGAAGACAGCCGGAGATAGAGAGACAACTATTTAATCTAGAAACTCCAGAGACAAATATTTAATCTACAAACTCCAGAGAAAAACATATTTAATCTACAAACCCCAGAGAAAAACATATTTAATCTACAAACTCCAGAGACAAACATCAAATCTACAAACACCAGAAAAAAACATTAAATCTACAAACTCCAGAGAAAAACAGCAAATCTATAAACTCCAGAGAAACACATCAAATCTACAAACTCCAGAGAAAAACATCAAATCTACAAATTCCAGAGAAAAACATCAAATCTATAAACTCCAGAGAAACACATCAAATCTACAAACTCCAGAGAAAAACATCAAATCTACAATCTCCAGAAAAAACATCAAATCTATAAACTCCAGAGAGAAACATAAAATCTACAAACTCCAGAAAAAACATCAAATCTACAAACTCCAAGGAGAAACACATCAAATCTACAAACCCCAGAGAAAAAACATCAAATCTACAAACCCCAGAGAAAAACATCAAATCTACAAACCCCAGAGAAAAACATCAAATCTACAAACTGTTTTAAATCCTGTTCTAGTCTCCCTGGCAGTGTTGTTGCGTATGTTATGGGCAGTGTGTATTCTGTGGGTGGGTGGCAGCAGGAGGAGGCTGACATGGAGAGAGGGGTGCACATGTTACCTGCCCTCCTTTCTCTGGAAGAACATCTCAGCCCCCTAACCTCCCCTGGGACCCCAAACACAGCTCCAGACGAGGAACTCTTCCAGGTCAGAGGGTTAACAATCATAGCTTTGAAATGTTTTTATGGGTCAGCTGTACGTTACAATATGTTTAGTTGTATTTGTCCATTTGTTACTGCATTTAGTCACCACATCTATTTTTAAAAGCAGATCCATTTGCAATAGCAGTAACAAATAAAGTCTGCTGAAAACAAATAGCAAACAATTCTTAAACAAAACCTGATTGTATTTAGAATTTAGATTTCATTTCATAGAAATTGCCAGCCTACCGTTTTAAATCTTTGTGGAGAACAAGCACTTCTAAAATATATTTTTTTACGAAATATATATGTAAAAATCATAGTTTTATCTTTTTCATGGATCGTGGCAGGCGGCAAGCAAGCTGGTTGAAACAGGGGGTGGTAACCACGACGACGTTGGAGCAGTACTGCCGGTCCCGTCAAAGAACCCCAACTGGAAACTGTTAGCAGGGTACCTGCTGAGACCCAACCAGCACCCCGACCAGCACCCCGACCCGGAGCCCAACCAGGACTGTGCTGCCTGCTGCAAGTCATGCTGTGCTGGCTGCACCCGCAAGTGTGGCTGCTGCTGTGTAGGGAATCTATGCTGCTGCTGCTGATTCTATGATGCTGAATCTATGATGCTGAATCTATGATGCTGATTCTACGATGCTGATTCTACGATGCTGATTCTATGATGCTGATTCTATTATGCTGAATCTATTATGCTGAATCTATGATGCTGAATCTATGATGCTGATTCTATGATAATGATTCTATGATGCTGAATCTATGATGCTGATTATATGATGCTGATTCTATGATACTGAATCTATGATGCTGATTCTATGATGCTGAATCTACGATGCTGATTCTACGATGCTGATTCTATGATGCTGATTCTATTATGCTGAATCTATTATGCTGAATCTATGATGCTGAATCTATGATGCTGAATCTACGATGCTGAATCTACGATGCTGAATCTATGATAATGATTCTATGATGCTGATTCTATGATGCTGAATCTATGATGCTGAAGTAATATTCAAATACCCGGCCAGCCCCAACCCCTCCTCTGCCGCTGTGCATACTTGCTCACCATTGACTGTGCTCAAATATAGAACCCCGCCCGTGAAATTGATTGGTTACTTAAAAATGTGTGATGTCACAAATCTGGCATGTCTGAACTGGCCCGTTTCAGACTCTGTTTGGTGCACTGCAGTTTCAAAGCAGAAATGCTCAGCCATGTTGTTGGCTGTTTATTTTGCTCCTGATATGTCTTGTAGCACATGAAAAACACCTGGACATGTTAACAACGTTAAAAACTTGATTTTCACCGGAGTGGGTCTTTAAAGAAATATGCATAAGTGCCCCGTTTTTAAGAGAAATCTGATAGTACATTTCTCATTGAAATTATTTAAAAAAAGATTCTAAATAATAATTACAAATCTTGCTACCATTATAGATCAACTGTATTATTTCGTCTGTATTTTATCTGATCTTCCTTGTAATACAAATGCAAAGTGTAAATGACAAATCAATTGATAAACAACAAAGGCTTTAAATAACTTGTTGGTGGGGGAGGGGAGGGGAGGGGAGGGGAGGAGAAGAGAGGAGAGGAGAGGAGAGAGGGGGAGGATGGGAGAGCCTTACTGAGGAGGAGGAGAGGGTGTATATATATATATATATATATATATATATATATATATATATATATATATATATATATAAATAAATATATATATATACATCATTCACAGTGGGAGGGGGTATATATATATAAATATATATATATGTATACATCATTCACAGTAGGAGGGGGGTAGATATACATATATATACACATCATTGACAGTAGGAGGGAGGGGGGGTATACATCATTCACAGTAGGAGGGGGAGTATACATCATTCACAGTAGCAGGGGGGGGGGTATACATCATTCACAGTAGGATGGGGGGTATACATCATTCACAGTAGAAGGGGGGGTATACATCATTTACAGTAGGAGGGGGGGTATACATCATTCACAGTAGGAGGGGGGGTATACATCATTCACAGTAGGAGGGAGGGTATACATCATTCACAGTAGGGGGGGGGGTATACATAATTCGCAGTAGGAGGGGGGGGGTATACATCATTCACAGTAGGAGGGGGGGTATACATCATTCGCAGTAGGAGGGGGGGGTATACATCATTCACAGTAGGAGGGGGGTATACATCATTCACAGTAGGAGGGGGGGTATACATCATTCACAGTAGGAGGGAGGGTATACATCATTCACAGTAGGGGGTATACATAATTCGCAGTAGGAGGGGGGGGGGTATACATCATTCACAGTAGGAGGGGGGGTATACATCATTCACAGTAGGAGGGAGGGTATACATCATTCGCAGTAGGAGGGGGGGGGTATACATCATTCACAGTAGGAGGGGGGGGGGTATACATCATTCGCAGTTGGAGGGGGGGGTATACATCATTTGCAGTAGGAGGGGGGGGGGTATACATCATTCACAGTAGGAGGGAGGGTATACATCATTCGCAGTAGGAGGGGGGGGGGGGGGGGTATACATCATTCGCAGTAGGAGGGGGGGGGGGTATACATCATTCGCAGTAGGAGGGGGGGGGGTATACATCATTCGCAGTAGGAGGGGGGGTATACATCATTCGCAGTAGGAGGGGGGGGGGGGTATACATCATTCACAGTAGGAGGGGGGAGGGGGGGGGGTATACATCATTCGCAGTAGGAGGGGGGGGGTATACATCATTCACAGTAGGAGGGGGGAGGGGGGGTATACATCATTCACAGTAGGAGGGGGGAGGGGGGGGGTATACATCATTCACAGTAAATGAAGGGGAGACTGTGAGGCAGTCAAATTGAGTTACTGAGATTTACAACCCTGTGTGTGAGGGAGAGAGACAGAGAGATAGAACGATATATACTGTATATGTATAGAGAGAACGGGACAGAGACAGGTGTGTGTGTGTGTGTGTGTGTGTGTGTGTGTGTGTGTGTGTGTCTCTGTCTCGTCACTGTGACCTATTTCCTCCAGCTCCATACTGATCTACATTCACCAACACCTGTTCAACCTTTCTCTCCGAGTTACAGTCTGTAACATATCTAACTCTTTTCAAACCCAATAATTAAACAAATGTTTGTGTGTTTGTGTGTCCAAGTGTGTGTGTTTTTCTAATTTGCCTGTCTCTTTGTGTCTGTGTGTGTGGGTTAGACTGTGTGTGTGTGTGTGTGTGTGTGTGTGTGTTCCTAATCAGCCTGTCTCTATGTGTTTCTCTGTAGCTGCTGGGGTTCATCTATGCCTGCTATGTGGTGAAGCTCATCTCTGAAGAGGAAGACAGCTGTGAGTATATATACCGTAAACTATATATGTACCCTATTCTACATTTATGTATAAATCCTAAATATTAACTAGACCCTACAGTACAAGACAACCTTGCTCTCTATGTATGTATAGAACATTTATAACACAACGCTATGTATCCATAACATTCTAATAGTGTTAGTCCATTAGTGTGGTTCTAACTATGTTAGTCCATTAGTGTGACTCTCAGTGTTAGTTCATTAGTGGGGTTCTCAGTGTTAGTCCATTAGTGTGGTTCTAACAGTGTTAGTCCATTAGTGGGGTTCTAACAGTGTTAGTCCATTAGTGGGGTTCTGTGTTAGTCCATTAGTGGGGTTCTCACAATGTTAGTCCATTAGTGTGGTTCTAACAGTGTTAGTCCATCAGTGTGGTTCTAACAGTGTTAGTCCATCAGTGTGGTTCTAACAGGGTTAGTCCATCAGTGTGGTTCTAACAGTGTTAGTCCAGTGGTGTGGTTCTCACAGTGTTAGTCCATTAGTGGGGTTCTAACAGTATTAGTCCATTAGTGGGGTTCTAACAGTGTTTGTCCATTAGTGGGGTTCTCACAGTGTTAGTCCATTAGTGGGGTTCTGTGTTAGTCCATCAGTGTGGTTCTAACAGTGTTAGTCTATTAGTGTGGTTCTAACAGGGTTAGTCCATTAGTGTGGTTCTAACAGGTTAGTCCATTAGTGTGGTTCTAACAGTGTTAGTCCATCAGTGTGGTTCCTACAGTGTTAGTCCATTAGTGTGGTTCTGTGTTAGTCCATTAGTGTGGTTCTGACAGCGTTTACACACTAGACAACCATGCCAAATTTTTAAGTAGCGGAAATTAGCTTTTCTTTATTGTTGTTTGTAATAGATATCGATTTGACTGTTGTTAGTGTGTTCCTCAGGGGCTGCTTCACAAACCTACAGAGAGAGAGACAGAAAGAAAATCAGGCAGAGGAAATGAGAGAATAGACAGGCAGAGAGAGAGAGAGAGTGAGAGAGAGAGAGAGAGAGAGAGAGAGAGAGAGAGAGAGAAAGGGAGAGAAAGAGAGAGGGGATAGGAGAGGTAGAGAGAGCGAGAGAAAGAGAGAGAAAGAATAGGAGAGGCAGAGAGAGAGAAAGAGAGAAAGAGAGAGAGAAAGAGAGAAAGAGATAGAATAGGAGAGAGAATAGGAGAGGCAGAGAGAAAGAGAGAGAGAGAGAGAGAGAGAGAGAGAGAGAGAGAGAGAGAGAGAGAGAGAGAGAGAGAGAGAGAGAGAGAGAGAGAGAGAGAGAGAGAGAGAGAGAGAGAGAGAGAGAGAGAGAGAGAGAGAGAGAAAGGGCTGGTTCCGCTAAATTCTGGATCGATGCTGTTTCTCTCTCATCAATCTCTCTCAGATTGTCTGTGTTTTCTACCATCCATCACCAGACAACAGAGCTGGACAGACAATGAAGGAGGGAGGAGGAGGACAGAAAGAGATGACTGTACAAAGACTAAGGAGGAATGGAGGGAGAGATGGGGGTAGAAAGAGAAGGAGAGATAGAGGTGGAGGTAGAGAGAGAGAGAGAAAAAAATTGAGAGAATACGAGAGAGAAAGAGAGATAGAAAGAGAAAATGAGAGATAGAGAGAGGAGAGATAGAGGTGGAGGTAAAGAGAGAGGAGGAATGAGAGAGAGAGAGAGAGATAGAGAGAGGAGAGATAGAGGTGGAGGTAAAGAGAGAGGAGGAATGAGAGAGAGAGAGAGAGATAGAGAGAGGAGAGATAGAGGTGGAGGTAAAGAGAGAGGAGGAATGAGAGAGAGAGAGAGAGATAGAGAGAGGAGAGATAGAGGTGGAGGTAAAGAGAGAGGAGGAATGAGAGAGAGAGAGAGGAGAGATAGAGGTGGAGGTAAAGAGAGAGGAGGAATGAGAGAGAGGCTTTGCCCCGTTATAAATGGATGGCTATCTGTCTTCATTGGCGTCTATCAGTAGAGAAGGCTGTCTGATTAAAAACACGTCTGTTTGAGGACCAGGGTGGAGACCAGCGTCTTATTAAAAACACGTCTGTTTGAGGACCAGGGTGGAGACCAGCGTCTTATTAAACCCACTTCTGTTTGAGGACCAGGGTGGAGACAGATTTCTTATTAAACCCCCTCTGTAGCCTCAGGCACACCACACTAACATGCCAGAACCTAAATATCACCATTTATTCTTGCTGCAACATTTAGGTGAGAACATGAAGTGAACATGTATATTCATGTACACATGAATATACATTAAGATTTATTAATATACATTAAACTACATTAAGGTATATTAATAAAATTAAGATACATTAACATACATTAATATACATTAATGTACATTAATATACATGAATCTAGCACAGCGGGCTGTACTCCCCTAGAAAAGACGGAGCTCGTAAAATGAGTAGGAGGAAGAAAGGGAGATGTCTGTCAAAGCTAACGCTTACACAACTGGAAGGTTTATGACCATCTTTAAAAAAATATATTATTTTGTGTTCTAAGCCTTGTCTCATTGTCACCTTGTAGAAAAGAGTACCCACATCACAGTCACACTCCAAACAAGGTTTTATTGTCCAGAGATCAAGGTTGCGCTCGCTAGAAACGCTGTACAGTAAAAACCAACTGGAGTGATTTATAGGGAAGCTCTGCTTTGTTCGAGTCACCAGGAGCTGATTGATAAGCTTCTATTTTAGTGGCTATTGATTAAGATTGTCTCCAGCTTAGGATCTGTTGATGGTTCTGATTGGTCTCCTCTCTGCCGCTTCGTTGCTGACTGTCGACTACTCAACAGTGCTCTGTATCAGTACATACAGCTAATGAAAATAAACACGATATGTGTAATAATATCCATTAGGCCATGACATAATACGAGCGAATGGATTTGGGTTGAGGGTAGATTTTGGGGGTTTGCAAGTGGGCACCTTCCATCCATGTTTTGTTAAATTGTGCCCACGACACCTCTGGAAGGCTTAATGGTGAGCAATGAAAGACCAACCAACCATTCTCTGCTATCTGTTAGAACTCTACTTCTCTATATATCTATGACTGGAGGCTAATTCTCTGCTATCTGTTTGAACTACTTCTCTACATATCTATGACTGGAGGCTAATTCTCTGCTATCTGTTTGAACTCTACTTCTCTATATATCTATGACTGGAGGTTAATTCTCTGCTATCTGTTTGAACTCTACTTCTCTATATATCTATGACTGGAGGCTAATTATCTTCTGTCTGTTTGAACTCTACTTCTCTATATATCTATGACTGGAGACTAATTCTCTGCTATCAGATGTGTTAAACAGATGTCTTGATCTTTATCACAGCTTTTAATACATCACTGAACACACACTCTGAACACACACGGAACACACACAAACTGAACACACACACAATGAACACACTCACCGAACACACACACACATACACACACACACGGAACACACACGATAAACACACAAACGAAACACACAATGAACACACCAACTGAGCATAAACACACACACACACACACACACACACACACACACACACACACACACACACACACACACACACACACACACACACACACACACACACTTTATTCAAACCCTACAGAAAAAACACCAGGATTTGACTCTGCCTCAATCTCTCTCCAAATTCTATTTTCCAGTTTTCAAAGTAATAATGAACTAAAGGCTTGTTTCTCCAGGAAGAAGGAATTCCATCTGCTCTTTAAAACACACTCCTCTGTTTTCAATTAGTCTGCTGAAACAGACTGTATCTAACCTCTACACACACACACACACACACACACACACATACAAACACACACACACACACACAGAAACATTTTCTAAGCACAGCATGAACATCACTCGTACACAGCAATCAGAAAGCTGCTCCTATAGATTAAAGACACACACACACACACACACACACACACACACACCTCCTCAGTTCCCCTGTCTGACTCTGTGTTCTCCTGCTTGTCTAGTTGATTTTATAGGAGGGTTTGATTCCTACGGCTACCAGGGACCTCAGAAGACTTCCCACCTGCAGCTGCAGCCAATGTACATGTGAGTAGCACTCACAATACACACATTAGTATACATTCATGTAGGAATACATATATATATATACACTTAATACTTTACATATATACATTTATATATCTGCTTCAGCCCATGTACCTGCACCAGCCCATGTACCAGACACACTCACACGTTTAGATATTAAACACACACATTCATATATGAGACACATACACACACATACCATGTACACATGAGACACATACACACACATACCATGTACACATATGAGACACATACACACACATACCATGTACACATATGAGACACATACACACATACCAAACATTTATACACATATGAGACACATACACACATACCAAACATTTATATCCCTGATGTCATCTCTTCATTCTGATATTCAATATGATTGTGTTCATTCTGATATTCAATATGATTGTGTTCATTCTGATATTCGATATGATTGTGTTTATTCTGATATTCAATATGATTGTGTTCATTCTGATATTCAATATGATTATGTTCATTCTGATATTCAATATGATTGTGTTCATTCTGATATTCAATATGATTGTGTTCATTCTGATATTCAATATGATTGTGTTCATTCTGATATTCAATATGATTGTGTTCATTCTGATATTCAATATGATTGTGGCCACCTTTCTGCTGACATTCATACTCCTTAAGTGATTATGTTTACAACTCCTGCAGAATCCTTTTTGGTGTGACTTTGTTTCTTAAAATGATACACTGCATGAGGCCTTCTGATGTAATCAGCTCAGATTGAACAGTGAAAAGCCTGTGAGCAGGGTTGTTTCATGAAATCCCCATTGATTATTGCCTATTGATGATACTAAGGTGGGTTTACAGCCTGTATGTACCACCATTGATGTCTGAGAAACTGGGGAAACGCTGACTGATGTTATATCCTATGTATCTTCATGAGCTTCCCCCTCCTCCTTCTCCTCTTCCTTCTCATCTTCCTCCTCCTCTTCTCTCTCTCTCTCCTCCTCCTCCTCTTCTCTTCTTCCTCCTCCTCTTCTCTCTCTCTCCTCCTCCTCTTCTCTCTCTCTCCTCCTCCCTCCCCTCTTCCCCTTCTCCCTCTCCTTCTCCTCTTTCCAGGTCAAAGTAACCTGGAGTGCTGCCTTATCGAACCAACCAATCTTCACAGAGAACAACGCTTTAACTTCCTGTCTTCGTTCTAATTGTCTTAACCAATAATAAAGAAGTGTCTTACAAACCAACAACCAATCATCAAGCAGACTGCCGGAGAAGAGGCTAAGTGTCCCCAGACAGGTGGAGGTAGTGGTGGTGCATTGGCATGTGTGTCTGTTGGCTCCGACTCAGAAACAGCCCTGGAGCAACGTCGCCTCACAGTGGCAGCGTCTGGCTACTACAGGCCTAAACCGGACAGCTACTTTTATCCAGCCTGACAGAGGATGAATGACACATCAGGCAGCCAATAGCATGGACCGAGGAAGTTCCATTACGCACCGTCTAGTTCGTCACGGTTCCCAGAGTTCCACAGCGCTCTAACGGATTATGGAATATTCAATAACTCAGAGTGTTATTATTCAAATCACATCTGTCTGAGGACCAGGGTGGAGACGGGCATCTTAGTGTTCTAACGGATTACGGAATCTCCAATAACTCACTATGGAATGGAATATGGCTACCTTAAACTAGACCTAGGACTTCTCATTCTACACAAACACACACACACACACACACACACACACACACACACACACACACACACATACTCTCCCTCTCTCTTTCCCTGGCTGTCTCTATCGCTGTTTAACTCTCTCTTGTTCTGTATACCTCTTTCCTACTTTCTTTCTCTCTCCCCTTCACTCTATTTCTCTCTTTTAAATACAACTTTCAAGGACTTATCCGGGTCAACGGGACATAAGCACGGCAACACAGAAACATTTAAGACTCTGCTGCTCTGTACAGATCACTATGGATATGAACAGAGGACTCTGCTCTGTACAGAGTCACTACGGATATGAACAGAGGACTCTGCTGTCTGTACAGAGTCACTACGGATGAACAGAGTGACAGAGTCACTACAGATATGTATGAGTCACTTGCAGGTCTCTCTTGACTGCGGTTGTAGGAAACAGTGTTAATGTTTGCATGAGGTGTCAAACTGTTGCGTATTTAAAGTGCTGTCCTGCTCGGACTAACTAGCTAGAAGCTGTGGCTCTAAGCGCCCTGGTGCTTTGTTAATGGTTTTACATGTGAACTTAGTGGTTTTTATATAACAGTCTGAACGCCTCCTTAGTACGTGAGATGAGGGATCAAAAAAGATGTAAACATACAAAAAATGTACGTTGTTTTAACTCTAGGCTTTTTAAACCAAGTGTGACTGTGTTTCTTGTTTTTGTAGTGGACTACTACTGTACTTCTGTACTACTAACTACTTCTGCTACTGCTACTAATATTATTACTGCATGGTCAGCAGGCCTTACAGTACCTGCATTAGCGAGGTCATAGTGAAGCCTGCTGTCTAGGCTTCAAAGCAGGTCATTGTGGGTCACAGTGGTTCAGTACAGCCAAAGTGGAAGCTGGATAACTAACCCCAGAATAGAAAAATACATAGCATTAGGGTGTGTGTGTGAGTGTGTGTGTGTGTGTGTGTGTGTGTGTGTGTGTGTGTGTGTGTGTGTGTGTGTGTGTACATGGTCAGGAGAACCCCTCCCATAGCCCAGTAATCCTCTGGGATTCAAGCCCCCTGCAGTGTCAGTGTTAGTCCACTGAGTCCCCCTCAAGAGAGAACCATCTCTGTCCTCCGCTGTCCAGCCTAATGTCTATCTGAAATGTTGGGGTTTGTTTTAGAGTTGGGCTTTTTCTAGTACTACCAGAATAACTGGATGCACTTGAATGAGATGAATCTCTCCAGTTGTTTTTTTCTCTCCAAGCTATTTCCGTTACACAGCGTGACCACTAGAGGGTACCCATGGTGTTTGTCTATCAGAACCTCCCTGAGGATTCTACATCAGTCTGGGCCCTGCCCCCCTGAAGGCCTGGGCACACACACACCGTACCCCCCTGGTAAGAGAACCATACCCCCTTGGTAACAGAACCATACCCCCCTGGCAACAGAACCATACCCCCCTGGTAAGAGAACCGTACCCCCTTGGTAACAGAACCATACCCCCCTGGTAACAGAACCGTACCCCCCTGGCAACAGAACCTTATCCCCCTGGTAACAGAACCTTACTCCCTGGTAACAGAACCTTACCCACCTGGTAAGAGAACCGTACCCCCCTGGCAACAGAACCGTACTCCCCTGGTAACAGAACCTTACCCCCCTGGTAACAGAACCTTACCCCCCTGGTAACAGAACCTTACCCCCCTGATAACAGAATCTTACCCCCCTGGTAACAGATCCTTACCTCCCTGGTAACAGAACCTTACCCCCCTGGTAACAGAACCTTACCTGCCATGGTAACAGAATCTTACCTGCCTTGGCCTTTGGCTGGCATTCTTTAGGATGGGGGTGTGGCCGATTACATCACAGAGGGGATCAGCCTATAGGGTTGGCCCTCCAGGTCTTAAAGCAATAGTGTGTGATACACGCCACCATTGCATTTGACGTCCATCATATCTCTCCCGACGGGCCAGCCAAGCATCACGTCACGCTAGCGCCACCTGCTGGATGATAACAGTAGTCAGTCAGTTAGGTCCCAAGGTGGGGGACTCAACAGTGTCTACAGTAGACTTTCCTCCATCCTCTCCTCTCCTCTACCCTTTCCTCTCCTCCATCCTCTCCTCTCCTCCACCCTTTCCTCTCCTCCATCCTCTCCTCTCCTCCACCCTTTCCTCTTTCTTCCATCCCTTCCTATCCTCCATCCTCTCCTCTCCTCCATGGGCCCTACTCTTCAGGTGAAACTTTGAGTTCAGGGACACTTTTAGAAATGGTTTGAAGTTCAGATTAGAGATTAGACAAACTAATAAATAAACATTGGATAAACTATGGTCAACTATCATATGAAGAGAAATACAGGTTCCTCATGACCAGTGTGTGTGTGTGTGTGTGTGAGTGGTGCATTGATAGTGAGGGTGGCATTCCCAATAGGAATGCTCTATTAATACACCTCCCTGGAGGACGGCTTGGTGTTTCTGCTCAAAGGACTACATGCTGGGGGTTTCTGTTCAGAGGACTACAACAACCGCCATGCTGGGGGTTTCTGTTCAAAGGACTACAACAACCACCATGCTACGGGTTTCTGCTCAAAGGACTACAACAGCCACCATGCTGGGGGTTTCTGCTCAAAGGACTACAACAGCCAACACTCTTGGCATCCTGGGCTCCATAGTAATCCTCTTCTAAATAGATTTAGATACTTTTATATCTATGTTCATTTTCAAAGATGACTGTAAATATAATAAAACTAGAATGGAAAAGACTATTCAGTGTCTTGTGGCTTTCTTTTCTGAACAAGTATTGATTTCACCGTTGACCTAGTTAAAGTCATCTTGTCATACAACGTTGGTCTGACGTCATATAGCCTACCGTAACTAATATGTTTTCAGGATGTCAACATAACTATTATGAGATGATTAAGGTTACTATAGGACGTCCCTTCACTTTGACAACCAATAGCAGCTATGCCATTTAAACACTCCACTCTAAATAAAGTAATTTTGTCTGGTTACTGCTTTCCCAGAGATACAGAGATTTGTGTATGTTTACTGTAATTCTATCCATTTGAGGTGTTAACCACTTACATATTCTAACAAAACTGCTGGCAATAAACAAATCAAAGCACTAATGTAGATTTGGTTATCATTATTCCAATTGATATTTGAACCGGAGTGCTTTGCTTAGAGAAATAAAGGGATCGGTAGAGATGAAAGCCAATGAGGAGAATCATGGAGACCTGCTGAGACTTGGAGCCCCTAGGAGTCACTTACGGGGAGAAATCAGCAGCGTCATGTTTAGTCAGAGGTGACTCAGCATGTTAAAATGCCAGTTCTCTGTGGCCTGTTACGAAAGACAACGCCTGTCCTCCCTGGCAGCAAACAGTGTGACTGTGACGACACAGTCAGCCAAACTCTACAACAAGATGCAGAAATAAAACGAATATTATTGAGTGACGCAATGAAGATAGATGACTTATTTCACAATATACCATAATTAGTTAAGAGTTTATAGGTAGGACAGTATTCCCTTTTTAAATAGAGATTGACTACTTGATTATTTTAAATGGAGAACAGATTCGGCTCAACAGAATGATTATAAACACCAATACACTAATTTGATCTCCTCAGATTATTGGGCAACATTTGAGCAAGCAGGTAGATTATATTTCTACTCTTGTTTAATAACCGTAGGTGTGCTTTCTTGAATAGGATACTCGATTGCCAGGAAAAAAATCACTAATGGCAGCCCGCCTATAATGGAAATATTTGTTGACAAGTAGGGCAGAGACTTGTGCTCTTCAGTGAGATGAGGTACACATGACGGGGCATGCTCAGGGAATATAAAGAATCATACTGTCGTACTACGTCACTGTACTAGAGCTTTATTCTGCTAATTTCACAAAACATTCTCCGTACCTGAATGGAAGAACGGATTTGCTATGAACTATAGGCCCTAACACTTTGATATGTTACAACAATATTATAAAGTCTACTGCATTCACTGTGTAATAAAACTATTTAAAAATAACTGAAAAGTATAAACGATTTGTATATAGGCCTATTGTTAAACAGTTGTCAATTGCGTGATAAATAGTAATAATTGATTAATATTCACTTCAATGAATCACTATTACGCCATTCAGTTCTACAAACTCTTCAGCTGCCCTACGCTCAGGCTCACCGTTCAGGTTTTCCCACACGCAGACCCGGAAGCAGAAAGACAGACTATAGCTCGTGCTTTGTTTTGTTTTCTTAGTATCAGGAGTATACTGGCGTGACACAGACAGCGGGAATATAGTCAGACTCCACAATGTGCATGGATGGGGAGATATAACTCGGGAATGGAAGATGAACAGATAGCTGTGGATGTTTACAAATGTAGGACGCCGAGTTTCATTAGCAGATTGGGCGGATCGAGTGTCAACAAAGTTGAGAGTCTGAGCACAGATTTGATCGGTGATGTCAAGGCGACATCATCAATGGGACGGGGAGCAAACAGGCTGTCAGAGGAAGGCACAGAGCCGGCGGAGAGTGCGAAGGGGAATGCAGTCGGCGCCACAACAGGACCGGCTGCTGTTGATATTTTGAGAAGGAATTGTATGACGTCAGAATCGTTCTCCGTTAAGATCAATAACAACAACATAGACCACCAGGATAGACCCGAAGCCGCAGGAGACATAGTCTCGAACCAGGCTGATTATGAGGAGGACGACAAATCCAGCAACGGGGAAACGGAGCTGGAGGAGGAGAAGAAAAAAGTGCAACCGTCAGAGCACTCTGCGGGATTAATGTCATCCGCTTTAGATGAAGTTGGTTTAACCCATCAGGAGGGCTATTGCGAAAGCAGTAGGACTGTGAACGAGCCGTTTCATTTAAAGCCACATGTTTTCTGTACTGTATATTGTATTGCCAACGACAACTACCGGAAAACACCTAGTGTTGATACCAGCAGAGACAGCACTGATAACCAATATGACGGTGTGGCTAGTCCGTCAACATCTGAACTTGAGTCAGACGCAGACATGAGCGTGCGCTTCGGTTCGGGTCCTGAATCATACCCTGTCCCGAATTCGATGGACCCACGGTCTATCGAATTGTACACTGTGTCAAACTTAACGGCCCCCCATTCTCTGAGTACTGTTTATAACGGGGCCCATGGCGTGTCGGTGCTGACGTCGTGCCGCGTTTGTTTGGATGACAAGCACATCAAACCACTGCACTGCTGCAAGAAAGCAGTGTGTGAGGAATGTCTGAAAAGATACATAAGTTCTCAGGTAGTCCAGCTTATGTGTGTGTTTCTTTGTGTGTCTGTGGGAGAGACAGATAAAGTGAAAGATACATTTTGTGATAGATAGTGTAAGGGATTAAGTGTAAACAGAGTTGTGTGTGTGTCTCTGAAAGAAAAAGAGAGAGTGAGAAAGAAAAAGATAGACATCGTGAAAGAGGAGGGAAACATGACCAGCCTACTGTCTCCCTCCAGATGAGAGTGTCTTTGTTGAAGACAGAAGCCTTGGTTTAAAGTTACCTCTCCACACACACCTCACCTATACATCATGTGGGTGGCCTGGGGGCCGTGCTGGATGGCCTGAGTCACAGCCCTCACTGTGTGGGCACTGGCCTGCTTGTCTACGTACAGTAATATACAGTCGTGGGAACTCGTAGTGAGAACGGTGCTCTATAAACACTATATCATTACAGGTGCGTTAATCTGGTGGCATTAGGGGCTTACAGCACAATAGGTAGACGGCTTGACCACTAATATTCTTGTGTTTTTTAAAAGCTTATTCTGTATATTTTTAAAACAACAATAAGATATGTTATAAATACAAATATTATCCAGAGTATTGAAACTTTTGGGTGTAGTACCTAATAGGGATGTGTTTTTTATTTTATTTTTATAATCATAGATGATAGTTTGAGGAATATTGCCTGTTGTGTTCACTGGGTGAGGGAGGAGCTGTGTTCTGATCACAGACTCTCAGGTATATGGATAGACTGATCACAGACTCTCAGGTATATGGATAGACTGTTCACAGGTATATGGATAGACTGATCACAGACTCTCAGGTATATGGATAGACTGATCACAGACTCTCAGGTATATGGATAGACTGTTCACAGGTATATGGATAGACTGATCACAGACTCTCAGGTATATGGATAGACTGATCACAGACTCTCAGGTATATGGATAGACTAATCACAGACTCTCAGGTATATGGATAGACTGATCACAGACTCTCAGGTATATGGATAGACTGATCACAGACTCTCAGGTATATGGATAGACTGATCACAGACTCTCAGGTATATACTCTCAGGCTATCTAATTACATTACATTAACAGGGCTGCTTTGACCTTAGTCATACCCTATAGGTTTGTATTGCTATCTAATTACATTACATTAACAGGGCTTCTTTGACCTTAGTCATACCCTATAGGTTTGTATTGCTATCTAATTACATTACATTAACAGGGCTTCTTTGACCTTAGTCATACCCTAGAGGTTTGTTTTGCTATGTAATTACATTACATTAACAGGGCTGCTTTGACCTTAGTCATACCCTATAGGTTTGTATTGCTATGTAATTACATTACATTAACAGGGCTTCTTTGACCTTAGTCATACCCTAGAGGTTTGTTTTGCTATGTAATTACATTACATTAACAGGGCTTCTTTCACCTTGCTATCAGTCACACCCTATAGGTTCCAGGTCGCAGGGGGATTGCTGTAGAAGTCTGGAGGTGCTGATGTAGATCTCTATCTACAGATCAGTCAGTCTGGCTGTACAGCAGCATTGGACAGCATTCTGGCATAGCTAGGGGATTGATGTAGAAGTCTGAAGTGCTGATGTAGATCCCTATCTATAGATCAGTCAGGACAGCATTCTGATTCTTCAGAGCTGGACTCAGGTAAAAGGTGCAATCAGCCATCCTGTTGGTAATATGAGGAGCCTTCCTCTGCTGTAATAACAGCAGCTAGTTAGCTGTGGGGGAAAGGATTGTCTTAACAAATCTAGTTTGGTTGTTGTAGCTCTGCATTGGTTGACTTTTCCTATGGTTGAGTGTGTGATTGTTTACATGTGTGTAGTGTGTGTGCCTCTAGTGAAACCTGCTGAGCGGGTTTTTCTGAATGCTGATATTGTTACTCCCCGCCAGCCACACACACACACACACACACACACACACACACACACACACATCCACACACACACACACACACACACACACACACACACACACACACACACACACACACACACACACACACACACACACACACAAATCCCTACCACTCAAACTGACCAAACCCAACCTTGCTAGAGGGGAAACATACCTGACAGTACGTGCAGCGTTACCTAGGTAACAGTTACCTAGGTGTGTTTGGTTTCTGCCATAAAGCCCGTTGTTTATCTTATTCCTGTACAGTCACCTAGGTAACAGTTACTTATGGTTTGTTGTTTCTATGCCTTACAACATCTTTATGTATCGTATCCCCGGGGCCTAAAGCAAGTGCTAACTAAATATAATATAATAATATAGTATAAGTAACTCTAATCTGTGATATCACCACAACCAGTTAACAAATCAATGAACTGATTGATAACACATGCCTTCTGCTTACACGGTGCAAGAAGCCACATCAAAAAATGTCTGCTGATAATAACTCTTAAAAACCTTAATAGAAGCAAACCATTTGGTTATGTATTTCTCTAATCGGATGTAGTTGGTTGTTTTAATGGCCTGCGAGAGCCTGGCATTCCAGTGTAATTGTAAGCTATGAATAAGAGCGCCTCTCTATTTTAGTCCACAAGTCATCCCTCCTGTCTAGACCCCAGTCCAACCCTGGCCTGTTGTGCTCTCTCTAGTCACAGTACCTTACCAGAGGCTGTGATCTGAGGTAGAGATAGAGGCAGGGTGGTAGATATGTCTCTCTCTCTCTCTCTCTCTTACTCATCCCTGGCCTGTTGTGCTCTCTCTAGTCACAGTACCTTACCAGAGGCTGATCTGAGGTAGAGATAGAGGCAGGGTGGTAGATATGTCTCTCTCTCTCTCTCTCTCTCTTACTCAACCCTGGCCTGTTGTGCTCTCTCTAGTCACAGTACCTTACCAGAGGCTGATCTGAGGTAGAGATAGTGGTAAGGTGGTAGGAATGTAGAGAGAGGTAGAGATATAGAGATAGAGGTAGATTATCCCCTTTCTCTTTCTCTGTCCATCTCCCTCTCTCTCTCTCTTTCTTACTCAACCCTAGCCTGTTGTGCTATCCCTAGTCACAGTACCTTTACCAGAGGTTGTGCCCTGTACCAGGCAGGTCACACTTCGCAATGATACAAAACTGTAAAGCTTAGCCTTCATAGCAAAATCGAAAAGCCGTTAAATGAATGATGTCGCTTCCCCAACATATGCAAACCAGTCGGACTCGTATCATTGGCACAAGAAGGGGGGTGGGGGGGTGACACATATTTGCTGCCGGGCCAGATGTAGTGAAGTTACTCTAGTGGCCTCTACTAATTGAGCCACTGCTTACCTTAAGAAGCCCACTAGGTGGCATGTTTCCACTGGCATCACAGAGAAACAGAGAAGAGACGGAGAGAGAGATAGATGGAGGCCTGCAGGAGAGAGAGAGAGAGATAGAGGCCTGTAGGAAGAGAGAGAGAGAGAGAGATGGAGGCCTGTAGGAAGAGAGAGAGAGAGAGAGATGGAGGCCTGTAGGAAGAGAGAGAGAGTAAGAAAGAGAGATGGAGGCCTGTAGGAAGAGAGAGAGAGAGAGAGAGATGGAGACCTGTAGGAAGAGAGAGAGAGAGAGAGAGAGAGATGGAGGCCTGTAGGAAGAGAGAGAGTAAGAAAGAGAGATGGAGGCCTGCAGGAGACCGAGAGTAGTGTACTTAATCTGTTGCTGGTGGTTAGGCATGGTCCATTAGATTAAAGCAGATTAGGGCTGACTCTCACACACACACACACGCATGCACGCACGCGCACACACACACACACACACACACACACACACGCACACACGCACGCAGAGAACATGCTCAGCCTCTCCCTCCTCCCCTGACTTGTGATGTAATGCTATAACTCTCAGTCTGTGAGATCTAGTTCAGTGTCTGAGTGGGGAACAGGTGTTGAGAAACAGCAAGGATAGAGTTCATACACACACACACACACACACACACACACTCAGTCAACAACATGTACTTTAGAGAAAAGTTAATTCATCACCCACAGTGCTTCCAAAAACATGCTGCAGCTCTGACCTTGGTGTTGGATTGTTTGCCCATGTGCAAATTAGATTTTCCAGTTTACCACAGTGTCTTAATTCAGTTGTTATTCGTAAGTGTAAAACTGTAAGGTAATAATATTGGATGCCTTTGGAATCCTTCTTGCCCGTGCTGAGTCAGCAGTTTTTCATTAGCAGCTGTAGCTATACAGGCCTGATACGCTGCTCTCCCTTATGTTTTCTTTTGCATTTCATTCAACTACAACGGTGAACACAAATAATATTCAAATTGTTTACCAATTTGTTTAAATGTGTAAATATCAAACTTGAAAACAAGTCTGACGAGGAAGTCTATTTGTGTGGCAAGCTCTGTCAGGGAACTATCAAAATTCACTAATGCACTTATCAGGTACTTCACACATGCAGGTTCAACAGTCTGAAATATTTATCTTATATTATAACATTATAACAGTAATTTCAAAAGACAATTATTTTGTGAACACGTCTAGGCTACATATGCTTATTATAAAACTAGGTATATATTCATATTTGTATGCTTATTTGTAGATTTCTTTCATATTTATAATTGACACGAATTATTTTATAAATCCCGAAATACATTTGTGAATCGTACTGCATTAATTTGTGAATACCCTTGGTAAACACTATCTTTCTCACTATGTGGCACGCGCAAAGTGTGTTTTCAGTTTGTGACTTGCCTTGCCTTAATGCCAGTGAGGAAGTCAGAATAGGCTACGACGGATAACAAAGCTTAGTTCATTTGATTGTGTTAACCTGTTCGGGTAAGACACCACAAGAAAAATGTATAATTGTGACGAGTGTTAACATTTTTGCCTGTGTATCATTGTAAGGTTACAAGTTATATCCGTATATCGAAATAGCTTGGTGTTAATGGTAACGTTACTACTAGTAGTACCGGGAAGCTAGCTAACTTAACGTTTTTTCATGTAGCTAACGTTAATCAACAACAGTTTTCCATTAGGCTGTCATGTATCCCCATCTTTACACTGACGTTGGGAGATATCTGGACTGGAGTCATTGTTGTGTACTTATTTGCTAAATCATTTAATTTTGTTCACATTCGCTAACGTGAGGTAAATAATTGTGGGTTCAGATCTGTAGGAAACCTAGCGAAATTCGCGGGCGTCTGTGTAGTCATGGTAACAAGAGTTAGACATGATATAGAATGGTCACAACCGCCAGTGGAGTAAATGTAGACTCTTCGCCCCGTGACACCAACAACCAGAGAATGTATGACAGTAAAGTCTTGAACGACAGTCGAAATAACTTTCATTTCAAATGAATTGATGGCATTTGATTGAAACAGATTTTTTTGTGCAGTGTCACAAATAACTAGGTGCATAAGTGCCATTGAATGTAACTAGTCAGGATTATAATATAATATTATAAAATAATGTTTTCGAAATAATTATATAGGCTTTATTATGTAGGTTTGCCCCTCGGCTAGTCAGGCTGTTGTTAGACTCACTGCCACAGTCGATTTATTTGAATAATGTCAACCTGCAGTAATAAAATAATTTTCTGGTGTAAGGTTTGTCCTGATTGTAAGTTAGGTTTAAATATTGACTTTAAATATCTGGTCCCCAACAGACGCAGTAGCGGAAAGCAAACATAATAGCGGAATTCAAGTGCAAATGCATGTCACAGAATTGAGATTAGAGATCAAACATATTCAATAGAGAGAGAAGTCTTGAGGTAATGCTCATGTAAATTGAATATTAAGATTATTAAAATAATATAAATAATTTATAGTGGAATTATTTTATTTGTGGGCTTTGTGGATATTGTGTTACACAACCTCGGAGTGTATGGAATGCATTGTAAAAGCCTTTTGCTTATAGCCTGTCACTCTCTCCCCCAGGTACGACTGGGCAGGTCAGACATCATTTGTCCAATCACAGAGTGCAGTGGTTTCCTGGAGGAGAGTGTTGTGGTGTCCTATCTGGCCAATGATGAAGTGGCAAAATACCGTTACTTCCTGGAGCTGGGCCAATTAGACACCAGCACCAAGCCCTGCCCCCAATGCAGCCAATTTACATCTCTAAAGACACGTACCCCCAGCCGAGCTGAGCAGAAGTATAAGGTGAAAGAAAAACTATTTTGTAAACTTCTATAGAAACAGTCAAATTGGTCAACATAGAAAATCTTTTGATTAAGCCCTGCAACCTCTCCAGGACCTTTACATTCAGATGTCACAGTGCACGTTAAATTACCCCTGTTAGGACTGATTGGCTTTCTTTTTTCTGTAGTCCAACACACCAACTGAAAGTTTGCCTAACTCTGCTCCTAACAGATTGAGTGTGTTAAGTGCAAGTTTGTGTGGTGCTTTAAATGCCACGCTCCGTGGCACGAGGGCCTGAAGTGCCGGGACTACAGGAGAGGAGACAAGCAGCTCCACCACTGGGCCAGTGTCATCGAGCACGGACAGAGGAACGCACAGAAGTGTCCCCGCTGCAAGGTGAGCCAGGGCTGGATGGAGGGGAAGGAATAAGACGGAAAGGTTGTTGGATATAGACACAGGGATGTAGAGACATTCAGAGACATTTCAATACCTGATAGGTAAACACCTGTTATCTTCCTATTTATAAAGACCACAGATATCTATTATTATTGATTGCTTTGGATTGAATTTGCTTTGCTAATAATACTAAACATCTCAATAACCTGATGCCCTGTGAAAAAGTGTTGACTGGTCTGAGAAGAGTCTCTGATCATTTTTAATTAGAATGTACAAACACTGAACTTTACTTTCTAAGAATTATATTTGAGTGTAGTCTTAGCTGCTTTTGGTCTAAGCGTTGTCCCCTTGCGTTTTAAAGACATTAAGTTGAACCGTAGTAAAAAAAAATATCTACATGTACCTATTTGCAAAGTTGTTCATATGATTCCACAATTCCAAATCGTACCGTCAACACCTCTGTCCTCAGATCCACATCCAGCGGACGGAGGGCTGTGATCACATGACGTGTACCCAATGTAACACTAACTTCTGCTACCGTTGCGGTGAGCGCTATCGCCACCTGCGGTTCTTTGGAGACCACACCTCCAACCTCAGTGTGTTCGGCTGCAAGTACCGCTACCTCCCTGACAGGCCCCACCTCCGACGGCTGGTCCGCGGCTCTGTGTGCGGTAAGTGTGTTAGTGCTTCTAATATGTGTGGAGAGAGGCTCCATCATGTGACTGTAGGGCAAGCAGAGGTTGCGTTAGACTTTCTCGTTGTCTGTCATTTTGACGGACAGGGTCTTAAAAATTGCGTCATAATCCGTCTATTAGCCGTCATATTCATTTTCATGTTTTATCGATCAGATAAATCAGATCATGCACGTGAGATCAGAGACGAGACTGGATAAACGCTAATCATTTTTTGCTAAAACACTAAAATGACACATAGAGCACAGTTATTGAAACTGATACTCAAGAGAGCAAAACCTCAGCCCAGATTTGCACAACTATAAGCACATTCTCAGCCTCACACTTTTTTCAAAACACTACACAGTGTTTTGCAAAACACTGAACACAGTTATCTACATAAGACACAGGAATCTGACATAAAGTAAATTGTTTCCATTTCAAAACACTACTATTCAAAATACTACACCCATGGACCATGTGTCCAATGCACTTGCCACCTGACCAAACACCTAACTGCTCAACTGGCAACTCATCAATCAGGATGTAAGCACTGTCTAGCCAGGGAAGATATTGCCTGTGATGTTGATAAGGTGCTGTGGCCAGACCCAGGTAGGCGGCAAGATGCAACCTAAGTACTTTTCTTTCCTCTGGTTGTTTTCCCCCCTGTATATTCTTTTCTCAAAGTTATTTTCTGTTTACTGAATCCGATAGAGAGCATATTTTTTGTTCACACAACTGTAATGTGTACTGTATGTACTGTGGATATGGTTTTTTGTTTGTCCACTGGTTTGTGGAGAAAATTTAAAATGTTTGTTTCAACTGTATATTTGTGTTTCTGCACATATTTCTGTAGACTTGGACATATTTCTGCAGAATTATTTACATACGGAACCATTATGATAAGGCCCACAAAGATGAAAGTGCTTTTGATTGAGCTCTGCAGTTTGTAGTTGGTTGGACCTAGATCTGGTCATATGAATGAAGTGTGTGCCATTTGAAGCAAAAGTCAGATTTTGATAAATGTTTTGATAGTTTTGATTGCAGTATTTCATTTTGCAGGATATCTGTAATAATGATAATCTGTTTAGCACTTTGGGTGTGGGGTTATTTGACAAAATGAGCCCTGTTTTCAAAATTGCGCTTAAGCAATCGTAAAAAACTGTAACATGCACACTCGCCACCCACTGGACAGGGGTGTGAATTACTTAAAGTTAGGTAGATCACCCTCAGTGTTGTAATCTGTCAAAATGACGGACGGCTTTCAGATTTGTCCGTCATTGTTTTAAAAAATCGGTCCATGAAGGAAAATAATCGGTTAACGCGACCTCTGCCACTAAGTGTGTTAGTGATTCAAATATGTGTGGAGCAAGGCTCAATCATGTGAATGTGTGAGCCCTGCTATTGTGCCAATTGGTTGTTAAACTAGTGCTTTGTAGCTTAGCAGCTATTGATTTGATGCAGCTGTTGATTTGATGATTTGGGTTAGTGAAGGGTTGGTTGTTTTGAAGGCAAGTTTCATTATTTCCATTTGGATCTCTAGCTTATTATTGTTTGCCTGAGAAGTAGAGAATGTAGTTGTTCAAATATGTTTTCATGGTTTCAAGTGTGTGTGTGTTAGGTCACAAACATCGAAACTTATGTCTAAGTTTTAAGTATTGAATTGTTGAGTGGGTAACACCCCTGCTGTTGCAAAGCTGTCTTACATTTCTATCGAATGGGTAGTTAGACAAGATTTAAATGTTGAAGATATGTTGCCTCATTCTGAGAAATATGATATGTTTTGTTAAATAGTGTTTTTGTAAAGTTCAACCAAATCTAAGCAAGGTAGGTAGTTATCCAGAGCTAAGGTAACTATTGTGTAAGTACCATCACTTTTTTTTTTACCATTTGTATTCCTCACTACCTGGTTTCCCATCCACTATTCCAATGCAGGCCATAGTTGTCAAACCTTCTTGTCTAAACAAAATCTAGCGGTGGAATGACATGAGAGGGACTTCTTGATAAAGAGAAAATAGGTATATCCAGTGGATTTATACTGCCACTAGCAGGGTAAGGTAAGGTAATGCTAGTCAGGTAGTCATAGCCAGGACTAATATTGCTAGCAAAGTAGCCAGTCAGGCCCTAAGCTACTCAATTCTAGTCAGATAGTCAGATTAAATGCTACCAAATGCTGGTAATCAAGTAACCAGTCAGAGCCAAGACTACGTAATTCATGTAAGGTAGCCAGAGCTAATGCTAGTTAATGCTAGTCAGATAGCATATCAGAGGTAATGTTAGTTAATATTACTCTGTAGAGCCAGTCAGAGCTAATGCTAGTTAATACTACTCATTAGAGCCAGTCAGAGCTAATGCTAGTTAATGCTAGTCAGATAGCCGGTCAGAGCTAATGTGGGTTAGTGCTACTCAAAACGCCAGTCAAAGATAATGCTAGTTAATGCTACTCTGGAGTGCTAGTCAGTACCAACAATAGCTCATGCCATTCAAATAGTTGATCAAAACCATTATGAGTTAATACTAATTAATGACATTGAATGCTTTTCAGATAGTGAGATAGAGTTAAGGCTGGTCAGATAGCCAGTCAGAGCTAATGCTAGTTAATGCTGGTCAGATAGCCAGGAATAGCTAATGCTAGTTAATGCTGGTCAGATAGCCAGGAATAGCTAATGCTGGTTAATGCTGGTCAGTTAGCCAGTCAGAGCTAATGCTAGTTAATGCTGGTTGATAGCCAGGAATAGCTAATGCTAGTTAATGCTGGTCAGTTAGCCAGTCAGAGCGAATGCTAGTTGATGCTGGTCAGATAGCCAGTCAGAGCTAATGCTAGTTAATGCTGGTTAGATAGCCAGGAATAGCCTATGCTACGCCTCTTTGGAGTGTTAAATTGTTGTGTTGAATATTTCCTTTACCTTTACAACACATGTTTCAAGCAGAGGTTGTATTGTAATAAAACTGTAATAAAACCAAAAAGTCACTTAATTTGGCAGGCCTGCACACTTTATTTCATATAATGCAAAAGCATACAAATCATATTATATGAAGCTTTGGAATGCTTTTACAGTTTCTGGTAACGTCTATTCAGCTTCTTTTGCCTGTTAGAAAAAAACGTATTCATAAGCAAACCAATTTACTGTTGAATTACAGCAACAGCATTATCATAACATATTAATCACTACAAACTAAGAAAAACGTGAAAGATAATTGTGAAGGAAAAATTCTAAAAAATCTAGGAAGCCCAATGATAATTGAAGTAAACTATTGCTATTGTCACGTCCTTACCTTTCCAGAGTCGCGGCTCTTGGCTCTGAGCTTGTTGACCTGAGCCTCAGCAATGTCAGCACGCTCCTCAGCCTCCTCCAGCTCATGCTGAACCTTCCTGAACTTAGACTGGCCAGAATTGGCCTGCTCCTCCTAAAACATAGTAATAGTGGGGAATGTGAGTTAAATTATAAATTGTATGCAAGGTCAAATCCTAACAGGCTACACTAAATCTTTTATTCTATCTTACCGCTTCCTCAGCCTGTCTCTTGTAAGCCTTCACTTTGAGCTGCAGCTTGTCCACCAGATCCTGAAGTCTGGCCATGTTCTTCTTATCCTCCTCGGTCTACAAAAGAAAGTCAACATCATTATATTGTTATTTCTCCTTAAACCAGGGTGTTACATTTTGTCAACATTATGCACAACAACCTTATTTTTGTAAAATCATGTAGTGCATATTTCTAGAGAAGATTTTGCAGAGCCATAGGCTGATTCTATCTACAGTATAAATAAGACTTTACTTTAAGCATCTAAATTAGGTAATAAGAAAATGTAATTGAAAATCCAGACAATTTCCCAATCTCGGTGCGTTACAATTTCCTCTTTACCTGGTAGGTGAGCTCTTTGACTCTGCGTTCGTACTTGCGGACTCCCTTCACTGCATCTCCGCCCCTTCTCTGCTCGCCTTCCACTTCAGACTCCAACTCGCGTACCTAAATAGTGATAATGTGTTCAAGTGCAGAAAGTTGACTTCATACAGTAAAGCTATGGTTTTTAAGCATTAGATGAGGCAATCAGCCAACTAATTTGTAAACACACAAAGTTGTTGCTACTAGGTAACTCACCCTGGACTCCAATTTCTGGAGCTGCTTCTTGCCTCCCTTCATGGCCAGATTCTCAGCCTCATCCAGACGGTGCTGCAGGTCCTTGACGGTCACCTCCAGGTTCTTCTTCATCCTCTCCAGATGAGAACTGGTGTCCTGCTCCTTCTTCAGCTCCTCTGCCATCATGGCAGCCTATAAGCAGACATGAACAACAGAAAATATGTGTGATTGGGAGGGCCTCTGCTCTCGACTTTCAAAAAGTTGAAGGATAACAATAATGATTGTCAACATTCACTGCAGTTATTAAACTTAGTTTTAAGATAGACAGGGTTAGTGCTTTGATTCCTCCATGGGTCAGCAGGGAGAGTAAAGTGTATGTGATCACTATGTTTCTTTATGTGAAAATGAAATACAATCTAGAAAAACAAATGTTTGGAAAAGCTTGATATATGCAGTATTTAGTTAGTTCAGCATACAGTGCATACTATTTTATACACTATGTACTCACATCAGTGATGGCCTTCTTGGCCTTGTCCTCTGCGTTTCTGGCCTCCTGGACGGTGTCGTCCACCTCACCCTGGACTTGAATCAGGTCAGTCTCCAGCTTCTTTTTAGTGTTCAGAAGGCTGGTGTTCTGTTACAGAATTGAGATTGAAAATAATGGTTAAATAAAAACAATTATTATAGCTGGATTTTTTCATAGCAATGTTTCTTTGTGGGCATTTCTATGTGCTACAGAGTTTAATTAATAAAAAAAACAAGAGAGTTGAATGAATCTAGCGATTTGTTTTCATGTGCTTCTGAGTGCTGTATCTCTGCTGGTGCTGTACCTGAGAATGCAGCAGTCCCACTCTCTCGCTAGCGTCCACCAGCTCCTGCTCGGCCACTTTGCGGCCTCTCTCAGTCTGCTCCAGAGCCACTCTCAGCTCCTCAATCTCAGCCACCATCAGACCGTTTCTGCGCTCCACCATGGCTGCCTGCTCCTTCATGTCCTCTGCTACACGAGTAGCATCGTCGAGGTGCAACTGGGAATCCTAAAAACCATAAAGAAGAGTACAGAATGCTAAGAATCCTAGTAAGATGAAAAACAAAGTTTTAGTCAGGATTCCCAGTGCTTGTGCATATCAGAGGCATATAGCTTAATGGAAAACTCCAGGAAGCACAAAAATGCACAAGTACAATTAGAAGCAACAGGAAAATAATCCCAGACTAAAAAGAAAATCTCCTCTTGTTTGGACATAGATTTGTAAGACCCATTAGCTAAAATACAACTCAATTATGTTAATTTCTAATTTATTTGGCACCATTCTTGTTTTTTGACCCATGTTTGAATTATTGTTATTACCTTGAGCTGTCCCTGCACGTTCCTCAACTGTTTCTGGGCCTCAGCCGCTTGGCGGTTGGAGTGGCTCAGTTGGACCTCCATTTCGTTCAGGTCTCCCTCCATCTTCTTCTTCACCCTGAGAGCATCATTCCTGCTGCGGACCTCAGAGTCCAGGGTGCTCTGCATGGAATCAACCACCCTCTGGCTGTTCCTCTTGATCTGCTCCATCTCCTCGTCCTTCTCAGCCAGCTTCCTGTCAACCTCACCCTTGATCTGGTTCAGCTCCAGCTGCACCCGCAGGATCTTGGACTCCTCGTGCTCCAGTGTTCCCTCAGCCTCCTCCAGAGCGGTCTGGATCTCAGACTTCTCGGTCTCCACAGTCTTCTTGGCTTTCTCCAGCTCATGGATACTCTTACCAGTCTCTCCAATCTGCTCAGTCAGGTCAGAGATCTCCTCTGTATTTTGAAGGGGAAGGAGTTCGGTTAGACACCTGTCACTAGATTTGCAAGCCGTAAAATATACTGGTTTAGAATTCACACTGCTTACCTTCACTAGTTCAGTAGCGAAGTTTTAAATAAAAAAATATCTATCTTTTCCAACCCCTTTCAGCTGATTTTCATGGCTGGAATTATTTGTTTTTGACGTTTTATTTTGTAGGCCTATTTGTTAAATAAAGAAAGTAAAACTCACGCTGGAGGTTCTTGTTCTCCCTCTTCAGGGTCTCCAGATGGTCCAGACTCTCCTCATAGGAGTTCTTCATCTTGAAGAGCTCAGTGCCCATAGAACGAGCCTCCTTCTGAGCTCCCTCCAGCTCAGCCTGGCCCTCCTCAAACTTCTGCTTCCACTCAGCCAGAACCTAAAAATAAAGTAGAAATATTAGGTGATCGGACTCCCTAAGTGTTTACAATTAAATTATTGTTCATGGATATTTTATACATGGCTGTGAATGTTATTTTATCTTTCTGTGGGACCACTCCATCTAAACCGATATGTTCTCTTTCACCTTGTCAAAGTTCCTCTGCTTCTTGTCAAGGTTGGCAGCCATGGCATTGGCCCTCTCCACGTCAATCATGAGGTCCTCCACTTCTCCCTGCAGTCTCTGCTTGGTCTTCTCCAGAGAGGCACACTTGGAGTTGGTAGCCTCGATGGTCTCCTCAGCCTCCTGCAGACGCTGAGCCAGCTTCTTCCTGTAAACAAAAATGAAAAAGGCCAGATTTGAAATCCTACTACAGAAAGCTTAGCCGGAGTGCTCTAATAAAGTAGAATGGATACAGTGCCGAAAGTTAGTATGTCCAGCGGGCTTACTTGGCCTCCTCCAGCTCCTCAGTTCTCTGGATGGCATCAGTCTCGTACTTGGCCCTCCACTGAGCCACCTCACCGTTAGCCTTGGACATGCCGCGTTGCAGCTCAGCCTTGGCCTCCTGCTCCTCCTCAAACTGCTCCCTCAGCAGGTCACAGTCGTGGCGGGCAGACTGGACACCGTGGGCCAGTGCATTTTTTGCCTGATATGAGCAAAGATACCATCGAAAAATGTTACTTTCACATTGTATTACCATGCCTAGTGAAGTTTCCTTTTGTTTGTTTTGTTTATACAAAGATAATGCATTGTTCCATCAGTAAAAAGTCAATACAAAACAGAATCCCCATTATTTGATTTATTGTTTTTTGAAACCTACCTTGACCTCCTCCTCAATCTGCCTTTTGAGGTCCTCAAGCTGCTGGACGAAGGCCTGCTTGCCTCTGGTCAGCTGGGACACCAGGGCTTCCTTCTCCTCCAGCTGGCGACCAAACTCCCCTGGAATAGATAGATGGACATTGAGGGTGTTCAGGTTTTATACTGAACATTATTATATTTTATAGTTGATCATACTTAAATGTAACTGTTTATAGCATTTTTTCCATTTATTGGGGACGCATTGTTGTGAAGAAATTAGGAAGTAGGAGCAGAATAAGTACCATTCTCAGTCAAGAGTCTGGCCCTCTGCCCTCCGAGATCATTTAGCTGCCGAACATTCTCATCGCTCTTGGTCTTGATCTCACTTAGCTGATCCTCCAGAGTGCGGCACATCTTCTCCAGATTGCCCTGAATGAAGAAATACCCTTGTTTACCATGAAGAATATACATTGTTTTAAATGAATAAATGATACCTTATTGTTAAAAAACAATACAGTTTAGCATTGTACTGTTTGTATATATACACACCAGCCCCCTTTTAGGGGTTTATTCTTCTAATTACATTTTACTACTACATTCTCACTACATAATTAAGATTGAAACATTGTACTTGTACATTCGTATTTGAAGAATAGTATCTATATATTGAAAGAATACATATCAACTGAACTAACCTTAGATTTGGCCACAGCCTCCATGTTGGAGGAGAGGTCATCAATCTCCATCTTGTACTCGCTCTTCTCCTTCTCCAGCTTCTGCTTGACGCGCTGCAGGTTGTCGATCTGCTCTCCGAGCTCTGCCACACTGTCAGCCTGCTTCTTCCTCAAGGCTGAAGCAGTGGCCTCATGCTGCAGGGTCGACTCCTCCAGGTCACGTCGCAGCTTCTGGAACTCGGCCTCACGCTTCTTGTTCATCTCAATCTGAGCTGCAGTAGCACCTCCTGCCTCCTCCAGCCTCTCGCTGATCTCCTCAAGTTCCCTGGAGAGATCGGCCCTCTGCTTCTCTACTTTAGCCCTGGCAGCACGCTCAGCCTCAATCTCCTCCTCCAGCTCCTCAATACGAGCCTAGAGTAGGACGACAAACTCATTAGCCAACCTGCAGGGATACAAACTGATATCAGAGGAAAATGTATGTATGGAAGTCTGATATCAAATTCCATGTACAGTTTGAAGTCAAGATAGGTTGAAGTCCTGAAACAGACCTAACTTAAGTAAGACAGTTTTTCTATGGAGAATAGACTATACTCCTCCACTGCAAGTATACAGTACCTGGAGCTCTTTGATCTTCTTCTGCAGCTGGGCACCCAGAGACTGTTCATCCTCAATCTTGCTGAGGAGCTGGCTGGTTTCAAAGTCCTTCCTATGGAGGGGGTGTACTGTGTTAGAATTGCTTTTTGTCTTGAGGGTATTTTGCCTCCATATGTAGTAATGTTTGTAATAGTTGTATAAACTATAAATATTTGTACTCGCATTTCAATTACACTATACACTTATTTTTGTATCAACCTGTGCCAGTGCAAAATACAGAAGTTTAATAATTCAATGCCACATTCATAAATCTATGAAAGGCTTTGACAGTCGTAGTTTTAATAAACTTGTATTTATCTTTCAGTTGTTAAACTAAAAACATTAATTGTTATTATTATTTATCTCATACTTCTTGATCTTCTCATCAGACTGCTGCTTGTCGTTCTCCAGGTCCATTATGGACTCCTGGGCGAGCTTCAGGTCTCCCTCCAACTTCCTCTTGGTTCTCTCAATGTCCATACGGAGCTTCTTCTCTTGCTCCAGAGAACCCTCCAGCTAGAGAAGAAATCAAAACCTTTGTCATTGATATTTCAAAGATTGAAAGCTATTTTGATTATTCTAGTTATTAACTTGACTCACGTCATCAACTTGCTGTTCCAGCTTAGTCTTGGCCTTGGTCAAAGTGTTGACTTTGTCCTCCTCAGCTTGCAGGTCATCCAGTGTCTGCTGGTGGGCTTCCTGCAGGGCTTTCTTCTCCTTAGTCAGCTTGGCAACACTCTCATCCTGAGACGCCATCTCCTCAGTCAGGTTTTTAACCTAAACTCAAAAAGAATGTAAGGGCTGTTTTAAAGATGGAAAAAATAAATCACATTTCTTAGTGAATGATACCCTAATTGTAACAAAAAGAGAATGCCCCCATAATAAATGTAACAAAGTGGTAACCCCCCCAACCTTTGTTTTCCATTGGCAATTCTTTTTATTAAGTGATCGTAGCTGTCACCTTGTTCTCTGTGGCATGTTTCTCTTTTTCCACTTTGGCCAGGGTGAGCTCCAGGTCATCAATGTCCTTCTTCAGCTCAGAGCATTCATCCTCCAGCTTCCTCTTCTTTGCTGTCAGCTCTGCGTTCATCTCCTCCTCATCTTCCAGCCTCTCTGTAGTCTCTTTGAGCTTGGCCTCCAGCTGGATCTTGCTCTTGATCAAACCCTCACACCTTTCCTCAGCATCATTCAGACTCTCTCCTTCCTGGGAGAAACCAATAAAAGAAAGAACGCTATCTTAAAAAAGGTCTAATAGAGTGAATAGTGAATGTAGTCTGAGGTAATGAAGAGCTAATGACTGAAGTTACTTACAGATGCAATTTGAAGAGTTAGGTCACTCTTCTCTTGGAGCAGAGTGACCATCTTCTCTTCCAGTTCCTTCTTCCGTGTTTCGGCTTTGACCAGGTTAACTTTGCACTTCTCGTAGTCCTCCTTCATGTTGGCCAGCTCCTTCTCAGTCTCAGCACTCTGTAACAGGGGCTTGATCTTGTAGTAGACCTTCATCCAGGGCCAGTGCTTCACATTCATGAAGGAGCGGATGTTGTACTGGATGGTGTAAACAGACTCTCTAATCAATGGGAGAGAGAGAGAGAGAAGGAAGAGGGAGTATTATAAACTAAACATAAACTTAGACACACAAGAATGCTTCGAGCAAACGTAAAAATAACCTTCACCTCCTCTCCATCATCTTGGTGAACTCCCTTCTCATGAGATATCCTCTGCAGAGAGCCTGCATCATACCGACCAGAGAGGAAAGTTTCTCGTCTCTCATCTCCTCTAGAACACCCATGGTACCAGCTTTGAAGAACACCTGTAGCATATATTAGAATTTAGAGAACAAGATGGGTAAGTTACCGGCAACTAACTGTTAAAGTAGTAAACATTGTACCAAACATGTTTTGTACATGCAATGCTTTGCGTTTGGCTACTTACCTTGGTGTGCCCAAACTTGTACTCCTCAGGGTCTATATCGATAGAGCCAAGCAGCTTCTCGCAGGCCTTCTTGTTGTCCATAAACTGACCCTCAGGGATGACGCTGGCATTCAGTACCTTGTATCTATGTAGGGTAAACACCATTCACGCTATAACATTGTAATCCTTTTTTTTGTCTTGCTAACTGTTTGTCTCAAATATATGCTTGCGTTTGTACCTCTGTTTGAAATCAGCATAGACAATTCTGCTAGGGAATCCCTTTCTGCAGATTCTGATGCCCTCCAGCACACCATTACACCTCAGCTGGTGGATAACCAGGAAGTTCTCCATCAGACCTGGGGGGAAATGATTTGCACCAACAGAATTTAGTTACACCTATTTTCAACCAGCTACTTTGGCCATTAAATGAAGCTGTACATTTGTCTAATACAGACAAAACCTTCATTCAATCTCATCAATGTGATGCATATTCTATTTCACTTGACATCACTCTTCCATTCCTTCTACCTGGAGTCTTGGACTCGTTGGGGATCAAGCAGCGCACAAAGTGAGGGTGGGTGCTCCTCAAGTTGGTCATCAGCTTGCCCAAATTTTCCTGCCAGATGGTTGAAATTGATTAATTGAACGTAGGTGCAGCTAATTAAATTATATTACGTATTACTTAAAAACCAAATGAAAAATTATTGGAAAGGTGAATGTATGGATTTTAAGAGCCAACTCACTCTGAACTGTGAGGACACAGTCTGCATGGAACCACCCTTCTTCTTGCCTCCCTTCTTGGTGGTATCTGTGAGTGAATCAAAGATGCACCATGATTGTGCAGATAAATGGTAGTATGTTACTATACCTAATGATAGACTTAGCCTTAACCTTAAAAAGATATTCAACTTTTTTAATACCCAGAACTGTTTTTATAACTATAGTTTTCACATGATAATGTAAATACATTTCAGGCAATTTTGCCTGCAATTGGTATTTGACAGATTTATTTAAATTGAGTTTAATGGACATACCCTCAGCAGCTGCAGGTGGGTAGAGAATGGGCAGCAGTTTTACTGCTGACTTCTGGTAAAGCTGGACCACGGAGTCGTTCAGGGGATCCTTGTTCTTGTCCAGCCAGCCACAGATGTTGTAGTCCACAGTACCGGCATAATGGACCAGGGAGAAGTGGGCCTCAGCCTTGCCCTTTGCAGGCTTAGGCTTCTCAAAGGCTTTGTTCTTGCCCAGATGCTGGTCATACAGCTTGTTCTTGAAGGAAGTGTCTGAGGCCTTGGGGAACATGCACTCCTCTTCTAGGATGGAGAAGATACCCATGGGCTGTGTAAACAAAACCAAAAACACATTAGTGAGATCACCTTGTTCTCTGCCTAAGAACATGTCTTTATAAAGTAAGGTGTGGACCTATCTTAATACATAGCTTACCTTCTCAATAAGCTCAATGCAGGCAGCCAAGTCCATGCCAAAGTCAATAAATGCCCAGATGATGCCCTCCTTCTTGTACTCCTCTTGCTCCAGGACGAACATGTGGTGGTTGAAGAACTGTTGCAGTTTCTCATTGGTGAAGTTGATGCACAACTGCTCCATGCTGTTGTACTGTGAATAAAAGTTCAAAGAAAAATCACAAAAAATCACTCCCTTGACTTAGTACTGTCAAAATGTCAAACTCTCAATCTGAATGTCGTTGAAGTATATTTGTATATTTTGCCTGGGAAGCAGCTGTATTCAAATTCTATTATAATGACCAGAACATTTTCGTATTCCGTTTGAAATTTTAAAGGGAACAGACGAATAGTTTTCTCAGTTCAATCTGTCAGTCGATTGATCACTCACATCGAAGATCTCAAACCCGGCAATGTCAAGCACACCAATGTAGTAGTTTCTGGGTTGTTTGGTGTCCAACATCTGGTTGATACGGATGACCATCCACAAGAACATCCTCTCATAGATGGACTTAGCCAGAGCCATCACTGAATTATTCACCTGTAAACAAAAACAATGTCACTTTCCATTTTGACGATTTAGAGAAGCGCCTTTACATTGGCTGTATTTTTTAAATAATGCCCTACCTGAGGCACTGTCTGACCCTTTGTCACATATTCATTTCCGACCTTCACCCTGGGGTAGCACAGAGCTTTCAACATGTCAGCAGAGTTTAGACCCAGGAGGTAGGAGATTTTGTCAGCCACTGAATAGTTGATAGAAGGAAACAAGTTTGAGTACTTTTAAATTAATTCACTCTTTTCCACTAGGCATGTGGGTAAGATAAAAACTGATATTGTTTTCCATGGTCAGTAAGACTCACCCTCTGTGCCATCTGGCTCAGCCTGCTCCTCACGCTGCTTCTGTTTGAAGTGCATGTTGCCATGTTGCATGACAGCACCGGTCAGTTTCCAGATGTAAACCTTCTCTTCAGCTGTGAAGCCCAGGATGTCGATGGCACTCTAATTTAAAGAAGAAATATAAATCCAGTCTTTTGTGACTCAAGTCACATTGTAGATATCTCTGTTTTGAGAATAATATCCAAAGTGTATTCGTCTCCTGCTCTTTGCCTTGTCTGTAATTAGAGGCCATTAGATCCATGTGAAGTTCCCTAAAAATTAACTGTAAATCATTCTGATGAACACAACTGAGGTGTATCGCTCCCTCATGGTTTTGCTGCTGATCACATGGGCGTTCTTCGCCTTGACAGACAGCAAGAAATATCAGAGCCACAATATATATGGCGGACAAAAATATGTATGTTTTCTTAGATGTGCATCTCTAAATAGGCAAGCCCCTGTAGTGTCTCACATCTGTAGCATCCAGGTCCTCCTTGTCATCAATACTGGCCACTGTGATTTGACCCTGGCTGATCATGGGGAAATCGTAAGGGTTGGTGGTGATGAGGGTCATTTCTGTACAGAGAAAGGTTTGAAAATGTGTTAAGAAAATTTGGCCTCGGACACCTGGACCGGCAATTTACCGGACATTTGATAAATGAATCAGACATAGTCATTTACTGCATTGAGTGCGTTCGTTAGGGGCATTCATTGGGGGTGCTTTAGCCCCACATGTTTTAAAAATGATATATAGGCTCAGGCCTATGCATAAGCGGCAGAAGAAAAGAAAACTAAAACTTTAAATAAAATGTTATTGCTGTGGCCTATCATGCTATGTAATCATGTATCGTTATATGCACTATTGTAGCTGTCTTTTTGTACATTATGCAACAGCAATAACGTTTTATATAATTTAATTTGTTTCATTTTGTAGTCCTAATCTTTGCTCATATTTTACAACACGTTTATCGCAACAAAAAGAATTGGATATGTGAGAAGCTACACACATCAAAAACTGTCTCTTGCCACTCCAAGCTTGTTTATTTTTTATATTTTCCAAAGTGGCGGTATTGCTAGTAGCCTAACTAGCCTACTCTTGCTGCTGTGGAGAGCTAAGCTTTTTCGGACTGCTGTGGATTGCGAGCAATGTGAATTAATAATAGAAGCTTTTCAGAAACAGAACTGATTATAAAATCTGTTTTGTGCACAACCCCCTTCCCTGATTTAAATGTGCACGAACGCTTTCGCTTTTTTAGGGACTTTTCGCGATCTAGAAATGCAGAGGGAATATATGTGTCTCAAAGAAGGAATAGAAGCCGTTGGATTTAACACTATTCCTATAGTGGGTCAAGCATATGATGAGGCTAGCTTTACGTCTGCGGTCACAAACGGACTCCAGAGGAAAATTCGTAAAGACTACCGTTTAGCTAGTATTGCCTAACAAGAGAAAGTATTCTTGCACATGTTAATCAAGCCCAACATAACAAACACAGAATGAAAGTAGTTAGCTTACTATAGTTCACGAAGCAATCTCAAACTGCCTTCTATGTCATTACGGAGATCCGCCCATAGGCTACTAGCAGTGCTGGGAGTCCGCGATATTAGGAATATCGATAACTTAGGCCTACGTTCATAATGTGGTTAGTAGTAAACTTTTGTGTTTAAGCTTAAATAAAACACGAACATTATTTATATAGCTACTTTATACAATATTTTGCAAGAGTCTTTTTTCTCCCGGACAATATGTCGGATGACTATTTTATTTATCGTCTATTGAATGTTTCTTTCCGGCTAAAAGCCGACAATTGTCGACTAACGGAACCTCTGGGGCATAGCATGTTAGCAGTGGTTAATTCATTGGATGAATGGATTCATGCTGAACATGTACAACAATACATTTTAAAAAGAAACTAACTCTGCAATTACAAAATACATTTGTACATCTATAAATTAAGAGTACTGTACTGATTTAGTTTTGGCAAATTGGCTTATTTATTTTTATCATAGTTATGGTTTAAATACTACATGTGTTCTCTTTTGCTTTGGCTTACCAACAATCTCTGGCTTGTGGTTAGTCATCATCTGGTAGAAGATGTGGTAGCCTCTCTCATCAGGGAGCTGGAAGCTCACTCTAGACTTCTCCAGCAGGTCTGAGAGAGGGGAAAGATGAGTAGGAATTACAGTATAACTGCAAATACATAAATCCCAACTGTTATGAAGAGAAAGATTAAAGACCAATAAGAGGTTTTTATCCATGGAACAATGTTGGAGAATTGTAGGCGATAATAGTTCAAAAAGCGATTTAAACCAAGATTTACAAAAAATCTAAATAAAAACATACGTTAATCAGTTAACCGATGAAAAACAATCCAACTTACAGGTCTCAATGTCAGCACTAGCCAGCTTGCCCAGAGTGTTGAAGTGAATCCTGATGAATTTACCCTGAAAGATAAAATTAGGCCTGTTATAGGATCAAGCAAGGGGATAAGCAGCTTTAGTAAAAAACAATAACCACTTACAAAATATAATCTATTGGTTTATATACTCACAAAGCGGGAAGAGTTGTCATTCCTCACTGTCTTGGCATTGCCGTAAGACTCCAGTAGGGGGTTAGCAGCAATGATCTGATCCTCAAGAGAACCCTGTGAACAACAAACGCAAGTTGGCCAGGCAAGCAAACACATCCCAGTCCAACTGTAGCTATAGCAACAGCCCTCTTGGGAACATTAGCCATTTAGTAATTCACCTTAATCAAATGTCTACATCTCATATCATAACTTTACATGTAAAGATGTAGAGACGCTGCTGCTAATATCATAAGGTGAACTAACACCATTATAACTTGCCTGCATTTTACCAGGAACTTGTTCCTTTTTGCCACCAGACACCGCAATAGTGGCAAAGTACTGAATGACACGTTTGGTGTTGACAGTCTTTCCTGCACCAGATTCTCCACTGGTTTAAAATACAAGAAAAAGATTTTACATTGACCCTGCCACATAGTTTCTCAAATATGATTTGCTAAAGTTTCTTCTCATAGACAAATGCTCTGGACATGTTATTCTCAGCTAAACTAACAGCAGGGCAATTCAAATGCAGTAATCTAACCAACACAACAATCAAACATAGGAGGGTTTTACATACGTAATTAGCACAGACTGGTTCTCCGTATCTGTAAGCATAAAAAAAATGCTTTTTTGTTAAAAGTTTGGAAAGCAGCAGTACTGTCATGCATTACTATAGCTGTTTGTGGTCAATCTGAGTTATTTTCTACCCTTTTTGAATGAATGAAACCAAATTAATCCAATCCAATGGTGTATGAGCATTTTTTTACCAGTCATCATGTTTTGGAAGGCATTGTCAGAGACGGAGAAGATGTGGGGTGGAGCCTCCATACGCTTCTTCCCTCTGTAGGCATTCACAACCTCCTGGTCGTACACAGGGAGCCACTTGTAGGGGTTCACCGTGGCACAGAACAGCCCGGAGTAGGTCTAGATAAGGATAAGGGGCATTGACTGCATTCATACTGACTGGAAAAACTGTTGAATGATTTTTAGCGCTAGTATGAATCCAATCTTTATAACTATTTATATTATGTTTAAAGTAACATACCAGGCTGAAATCTGTACATTGGTACAAACACAAATGAGTTTTCTAATAGAACATTTCAGTCAGCCTGGGTACCGTCTTTGATCTTTAAGTGAGCTTTAGGCTGTTTGGTCATCTAACTGTTGACCAGCTGTTACTTTTTGTTAAATTGTAGAATTAATGAAAACTATCAACTTTAAGTGTATTTAAGTTTGTTTATGCATATATCTTACGTAGATCATCCATGCTGCATAACGCTCTTTGAGGTTATACAGGACAGAGGCTTCATTCAGGTAGGTCATCATGGCCATGTCCTCAATCTTGTCAAACTTGGGAGGGTTCATTTGGTAGACATCATCTTCTTTGAAGGTTTTTGTCTGAAAGAAGAAAAAGTGATAAAGATGAAGTCGTTTTCAATTATATGAAAGACCTCTATATAGATACATTTATTTATTATAAAATGTAAAGCTATGGGCTATCCAGACATCTTTAACCTTGTTCAATGTGGTTTCGAAGTTAAAATGTTCAATGTAAATTATGTTTTAGTATGTACACAACTTTGTTAACCTGACCTACCTCCTGAGTGACAGTGACTTTCACTTCACACTTTCCCTCCTCCCTCTTAAGGATGGTAGCCTTAAGGTACAGCTCCTTGACATCAGCGACATAGCAGGCGTTCTTAGCATCAAAAGGTGCTGTCTGGGCCTCAATCCTCTCCTTCTCTGGCTTACGGAGGTAGATGGCGGCCTTGCCGTAAGCGGCCATCTCCGCGTCTGTACTCATGGTGGCGGCTCACTGGTGCAATAGATATAGATTTCAAAAAGCTCAAGGAGCAAAGCTAGCATTATGAACCTCCCAGGTTCTAGCTGTGAAAATAACTAGTTGTTTGTCTGTTATAGCATCAAGTTTATATGTAGGCAGTAAGGTAAGGAAAGGTTGAAATGGCTTGGTAAAGTAGATAGCAGTTGGGAACAGTACTTCAAAGTTTTATCTTACTACATCCTCTGGCTCTGTGTAATGTTTCTTTATTTAAGTAAAAGTACAATTCATTTAAATAACCAAGGGTAGTTTCATAACACTGGTAGATTGATATAGAGGGTAATTTCATGACACGGGTAGATTGTTCTGGCTCTGTGTAATGTTTCTTAGAATATTAAACATAACATAACATAAGATATCATAACACGGTAGATTGATATAGAATATTAAACAGCAACACATGAACAACATGCCTCACCTTGGCTTCCTCTCCCAGATGAAATCACTTGATCTTGTCCTTCAAGGCAGACATATTAAGATTACTACAGCACAGTCAAATACAAACATAATGCTTCCAACAAATACTTAAATCTGAATATTTACAATTTTCTTTTAACTACTTGGTTGTCCAATTAATGAATACGATGAATTGATTTCCATATCTTATATATTTTTTTTATGTAAATTATTTTTGTAATTTACTTTATGTAAAGCAGGTTTAATTGCCTATGTGTCTGAAATGTACCGTACAAATAAGTTTTACTTGACTTCACATTCCGTTTGAGGTCATGTTCAACATTTTACAATTACACATTTTCTAACACTAAGACTGTAAGTGGTAAGAGGTTCTTACCACAAAAGTTGGAAGGTTGGATGTTATCTGTCCATGGATACTGTGCTGTGATGGACTCCTTATATCTGATGCAGATTGTCTAGCAAGCAGGAGCTAATTATGGACCACTTTCCCCTCAAGGTAGTGAACCTGAGTGGGTGACTGTCTGCTGCCTACCTCTCTCTCCATTTGGATTTGTACGTTAATGCTTGTCTCCAAAAATAAATTGTTATTGAAAACATATTTAGACATTTTAAATATGATCATTTGTTGACAGCTTTACAATACCATAAGCATGATCATACAAAACAATTATTTATTTCCTTTTTTATTAAATATTAATATTAAAGCTTATGTCCCAATCTTACATGAATATCAATATTATAATCATAATTATTGGTATTGTTAAACCAGATGATGATGAGCCATAATTCAAAGTTCATTTTTATTTTAACATATCACTCAATGTACCCTGGCAATTCAAACAAGAATGGAAATTGTGTCTGTTTTTTTGCCTGAACATTTGTTGGCTTGAAGAATAAACTGGGAATATGTGTCTCATAAACACCTTTTATCTATCAGTGTATCAAAGGCAGGGGTAGTTGGAATCAACATGATTCTGTTAGTGACTTTGCTGAAAAGGTTCTCACACTATATAGCCAGTCTGTAACTAGTTCCTAGTTGTACTAGTTGTGTTTATCCGATTGATGGCCTCTTTATACGGTTAATCTTTTATCAAGCCATCGAGTAAGGTGCATACACTTTACGCTACTTTGGTGTACTTCATTTTCTAATGACCATCGATATCTGATTTAATACTAAGAAGTATGAAGCTTAAGATGTGGCTTAAAACCATCTTTATGGACATGTGATTTCCTGCCAAGTTCAACTTCTTCACATCTACACAGTACAGTAAAGCTCAGTATTTTTATTTTTTGCTTTACTGCTTCAGCTCAAACGGTCAAATCAATGAAGGCGAGGAGTCTTGTTCTCATATATAACCATGCAGAAACAAATTTTAAATGAACGATAGTCTTAATATGCCAGAATCAGCCCTGCTAAGATGCACATAACTTTGAAGTTCGCTGACCAATGTGTTGACATGGGTTAACGCATCTCTACTGGACCCGTGCCTCCCGATTTGTTTAGTCACATCAGCAGCTTTTTGATGTAACCTGATTTGAAACCTTTAAGGGTCTCCCTTATGGAAGTCTAAATGGGGAAGTGAACTGTGGCATGTTATGGCACGGTTCCACAAAGCAATGGCAGTGCTCCATTAGCATGTATGTCTAATTAAAATAATGTATGTTGCAATACTGTTGTTAAACAGTAGCTGTGGTATTGGGCTGTTTTGCATTGTTATGTAAGGATAATAACAATTGCTGTGCGATCTAGTAAATCACTTAGCTTGCAGTCAGGTAAATTTTGACGTGAACCATTTTAGGACCTAATTTGGTTGGAAACGACTTTTTACTGGTGTTTGTTGTATACCAGATTAATGTAGTACTTTAATTGTAATGAATCCATTTCTGTCACTTTATCAGTAATGTCTTTTTGTTCCGTCCCCACCAGCTCATGCGAAACCCTCTTGAACTGAAGGGGTAGTTTGGGAAATAAGATAAAAAATAAAAATAAAAACACCAAAGCTTCGTTATTTACCAGTTCAATCCTCTTTATTAAGCACGTGTCCAAATGAAAATCAAAAAGCAAGGCGTTGTTATTATTGAAACAGAGAGGGGGTTGGAATTATTGTATTGCACGATGCTCAGTCTGTTGAGCTCAGACTTGGCAATGTCAGCATGTCATGCTCCTCAGTCTCTTCCAGATCATGCTGAACCTTCCTGGACTTATTTCCTGGCACATAGATTTTATAGGAAAGGAGAAAAAAAATTGAATATACAGTTTTATGCTTGCCTAATATGCTTTAATACAAGTTGAACGAAGATTTTTTTCAATGTCTCTTGTAAGCCATACCGTGAACCTCCAGCTTATCCACCAGATCTTTCAGTCTGGCCATGTTCTTCTTATCTTCCAATTTGATTATGTTAGTTCAAAATCATGGATGATATCATTAATACAATTCATAATATTCATAATTAAAAAACAAAATTTTAATATATAGCTATAAAATCGCGTTTAAAATATAACTGAACAAAGTAATAACGACATTTTCTATCAATAAAAAACAGGAAGTTAATTGACTTATTACCTCAACCCTGTTGCTGCCTACTCAGCCTGGACTCCTGGTTTTTGGAGTTTTACATTCCTATTTTCTTCTTCTGGTTTTGGAGTTTTGCATTCCTTTTTTCTTCCTCTGGTTTTATGTTCTTATTTTTTGGGAGGTTTCATTCCTATTTTCTTCTTTTATGAAACATAATAGATCATAGAAGTTTGTGTTAACATGCACTATGACACTTAGCTTGTCATCACTTCATAATTTAAGAGTTTGCCACGAAGGATTCTAAATTAAGAGTTGCTTTAATAAACGTCACTTGGATGCTAGTAAACTGGATGTGGGTAGAGAGTTTCAGATTGCTGCGGCCTACCACCATCTGTTAAAGACTCCACAGGCTTCCACCGACCCAGTTGGACTCTGCTACCACTACCATACCAGAATTCCAACAAGCTTCCCCACTCATGTTGCTAACCCTGATGATCTCTGAAAGCTTTATGGCATGTGGTGAGACAAAAGTCAGCCAAGTATCTGAGTTGGCTCACCGAAAACTATTTTACACAGAAGATATCTAATTACAATAACTGTTAGAGCTACTAAAGCTTCACTAGGCTACTTAAAACATTCATGAAGTTTCTTTTGTAAGCAAAGTTCAATGCTACATTTGTTCTTTTGATGAATCTATACACCTATTACCAGGATGAGACGCCAGGAACAGACTAACAGGATTTACATTTTCTGCATGTCTCTCTCTTCTATCCCCAGTGAAGCTTTTCTATGATCAAAATACCAAGTTGTGGGAGATGAGCTGCTAACAAAGTGACAATCTTATCAGTTAATATGATTAAGGTATAGTGATTAATCTTCATTATGTAATAACACCTAAATCCAGGTTTAGATTGGATTGGAGAAATGAGACAAAGGGTTGAAATACTTTTGAGAAGTTGAAAGCTCAGCAACACTTCATACAACCTCAAAGCTGTGATGCGGTAAATTAATTAATGATTTTTGATAAGGCAACTTTATCCCTTATCAGACAGCAGTTATTGACATGAAATGTTTTGCTTCAGGATTGTCCAATTTCATTCTTTTTCTGCTTTTAAGGCAATTATTAACAATGTTCCATTATTAACAGTAACAGTAACATTACAGTGGAAGGTTTAATTTATTAAAATTGTGTACTGAATACTTTAGATTGTTTTAGACAATTGATGATCCACTATAAACCCTGATGGAAAAGGCTATGTCAGGGAGTCTTCTGGTTAATTTGACCAACTGACACCCCGTAGCTCTCATGGGCGTTCACTCATTGCCCATAAACGTCTTCGTCGAAAGGATTTTAATTTGGAACATGAAGCGTCAGGCCATGGATTGGCTGATTCACAGCCGGTAGCAGACTGAATGTCAGGATCGAATGACAGGACGACATTCAGCCTGCATAGAGGTGGGGGATGGGAAGCTCGGCGCTGACATGAGATTAGAATTGTGGTGGGAGAGCAAGCTGATTGCACACATTGCTGGGATCATGTGACATATATAACAGGAACTGCAGCGAGGGCTGTTGCAATCAGATATTCCTTAGACACAGATTTTGCCTCTCTCACAGGCCACTTTTACAAGAGCAATGGCTGTATGTTTGTGCCTGAAGGTAGAAGGTGTGTGGGTCTTCTATGTTTTTGTGAAGGCTAGCTCTGTTTCTATGTTAAGTGGAGAGTTTAGTTGTCCAGTAGACAGTGCTTTTTTATACAAGTTTCTTGTCATGAGCTGATAGAATGGCATTTAACTGTTAACCAAGTTTCTATAAACCCCATTCTTGGAATTATAGTATGTTGTAAGGGTAAAAGCCAGTCATTTCCTTGGACATCTGATTCAAGATATGTGAGCATGTGTACAACTATCCAATACAGCCTGGTCCTCCCGATAGCAACACTTTCTAAACGTCTAGCTAGGAGTGAAGCTGTTTGTTTAGTTGATGTTGGGTCAGCTGTGCTAGCAAATAGATGCTGTCTGTGCCAAATGTTTATAATTGTTCATTTCCAGCTTATCGTTAAACAGATTGAAGACCCTTGTCTGTGTGTGTGTGTGTGTGTCTGATTATGGTGAGCAAGTCTGACTCTGAGTATAAGTGGATTCAAATAAACTTTCTTTTGAAAGTGAAACAGCTGTAATGTAGATTGACAACCTCAGCATTTAATGTTGGCTGTGTCCAATGTGTTATGTAATAATGACAAAAAGTCACAATGTGGTATACCTACATGCTTTATTTTACACAGATCTCAAAGCATCAAAATCATATTTTATGAAAACTTCAGAAGCTTTGGTCACTGTACCGTCTATTCAGCGTCTTTTGCCTGTAGGACCAAAACAGAACAAAACATGTAAATTAAAAGCTCAAGTTCCAAACATAAGAAAAGTAAAGCCTAATTATGAAGGATTAAGCCTTAGTGAGGCTAGGTAAACTGAATCCTTACCTTTCCAGAGTTACGGCTCTTGGCTCTGAGTTTGTTGACCTGAGACTCAGCAATGTCAGCACGCTCCTCAGCCTCCTCCAGCTCATGCTGAACCTTCCTGAACTTAGACATGTGGGAGTTGGCTGCTTCCTCCTGTGGTAAAAGTAAGTGGACCAGAGAGGGAAAATTCAGTTTGACTGTGTTGTTAGGATGTACACAGAGAGCTCTTGGCTGCTTCCTCTTGAGAAACCATAAAAGGGGACATAAGATAAGTACATTTCATTTCTCTTTTACTAGCCCAGAATGTTTGAGGTGTAGTTTGGAGGGTATTGAAATGCAAGGTAGGACCAAGAGGTCAATAAACCAATCAGAACCCACAAAGCCTGCTTTCAACGTACCGCTTCCTCAGCCTGTCTCTTGTAAGCCTTCACTTTAAGCTGCAGCTTGTCCACCAGATCCTGAAGTCTGGACATGTTCTTCTTATCCTCCTCAGTCTACAGATGAAAGGCAATACCTCAGTTATTTGTTCGTACCTGTGTGTGTTTGTGTGTGGTTTCTGTGGGGGTATGTGTGTTTAGTTAACATGCTTACCTGGTAGGTGAGCTCCTTGACTCTGCGTTCGTACTTGCGTACTCCCTTCACTGCATCTCCGCCCCTTCTCTGCTCAGCCTCCACCTCAGTTTCCAGCTCACGCACCTGATTAGAAGGATGAAGTTACTGCTAAAGACACATACAATCATGATCTAGTCAACAAAGATCTTAAAATCATCACAAAAGGAGTAGTAATAAGGCTTTTATTTAAAAATGCTAAAACTTTTTAAAGATGGATCATTTCTAAACCAGCCCAGACCCCAAAAAACGATTCACCCATTCTACTCAAACCCACTCGGAATCTAACTCATCTGCAGTGATAGGACGTGGTTATGGATGCACAATCAGTCATTGTATGGCTGATACTAATTCAAAGCTGCTAACTCACCCTGGCTTCCAGTTTGTGGAGCTGCTTCTTGCCGCCCTTCATGGCCAGATTCTCAGCCTCATCCAGACGGTGCTGCAGGTCCTTGACTGTCACCGTCAGGTTCTTCTTCATCCTCTCCAGATGAGAGCTGGTGTCCTGCTCCTTCTTCAGCTCCTCTGCCATCATGGCCGCCTACAACAGATAACACAGCTTTAGAGACGCATGGTGGCACATGATGTTGTAGGGTCATGAATATGATTAGAATGGCTAGGGATGACTGTGTTTCGTGATGGTAGGAAAATGCTAAGTGTGTAGCACACAGATTTCATTACAGTCTGGTCTTTAAATGATGACAAATTAGTTGTGGAATATCATTGCTTCTTTGTTGCGTTGTCATGTTATCTATGAGGTTATCATCGACTCACATCAGTGATGGCCTTCTTGGCCTTCTCCTCTGCATTTCTGGCTTCCTGGACTGTGTCGTCCACCTCACCCTGCACCTGGACCAGGTCAGTCTCCAGCTTCTTCTTAGTGTTCAGAAGACTGGTGTTCTGGAGGGAGGAAATACAAAAATACTAAGGAATATTTCTTCACAAATGCAGACATTTGTTTAAGTGTGTCATGTGCCTCTTAGTTCTGTATCATTGTGCTGGTCATTGTAATTGTTACCTGGGAATGCAGCAGTCCCACTCTCTCGCTAGCGTCCACCAGTTCCTGCTCGGCCACTTTGCGGCCTCTCTCAGTCTGCTCCAGAGCCACTCTCAGCTCCTCAATCTCAGCCACCATCAGACCGTTTCTGCGCTCCACCATGGCTGCCTGCTCCTTCATGTCCTCTGCAGCTCGGATAGCATCGTCCAGATGCAACTGGGCATCCTGAGAACAACAAGGATGGAACCATTAAGACGCTACAAGGAACTGAAATATAAACAGCTTTAAAAGACAACTGTTCATACCAGTCCACGAAACTGCTTCACAATATACTGTAATTAGAATTTAGCACCCCCATTTTCTATAGCCTTTTTTACGGCATCAACTTTATCAACAACTTACCTTGAGCTGTCCCTGCACGTTCCTCAGCTGTTTCTGGGCCTCTGCCGCTTGGCGGTTGGAGTGGCTCAGTTGGACCTCCATCTCGTTCAGGTCTCCCTCCATCTTCTTCTTCACCCTGAGAGCATCATTCCTGCTGCGGACCTCAGAGTCCAGGGTGCTCTGCATGGAGTCAATCACCCTCTGGCTGTTCCTCTTTATCTGCTCCATCTCCTCGTCCTTCTCGGCCAGCTTCCTGTCAACCTCACCCTTGATCTGGTTCAGCTCCAGCTGCACGCGCAGGATCTTGGACTCTTCGTGCTCCAGTGTTCCCTGTATTATATTTAGGGTTAGCTTTAAACGGCTTCTGAAACAACCCATGTAGCTGGTAACTCCAATAAGTTTGTAGTTTGTACCTCAGCCTCCTCCAGAGCGGTCTGGATCTCAGACTTCTCGGTCTCCACAGTTTTCTTGGCTTTCTCCAGCTCATGGATGCTCTTACCAGTCTCTCCAATCTGCTCAGTCAGGTCAGCGATCTCCTCTGAAATGTATGAATTAAAAATATTTGAATGCTATATTTTTTATGTGTTGGTTATATGGTTATATATATATATAAGTTGCCCCAATCAGTACTGAGAACCGTTTTATAATTTGAATATATATAATAAGAACATTGTACCGTTATTCACAGTGCCCTTTAATGAGAAAGGTGAAATAAACACTCACGCTGGAGGTTCTTGTTCTCCCTCTTCAGGGTCTCCAGTTGGTCCAGACTCTCCTCATAGGAGTTCTTCATCTTGAAGAGCTCAGTGCCCAGAGAACGAGCCTCCTTCTGAGCTCCTTCCAGCTCAGCCTGGCCCTCCTCAAACTTCTGCTTCCACTCAGCCAGAACCTAGTTCCATTAAATGTTTTTGTCAGTGCCTAGCAGTCAAATGAACATTTTACTCATAATGGTTTTCCTTCTAAAAAGCTGAATGTTTATATTTTCAAAATGCAATTAATTATAAACATGAACCAAGCGCAGTTTCTTTTTACTGTATACTTTATTTACCCTGTTTGTAAAAACACTATATCCACATCATTAACCAAGGACAGCGTCTGTTTTGAGTGACTTACCTATAATTTACTGATCACACAGACTTTTGTAAGAAGTACTGTTAGTATTAAAGGTTGGTGAGTGACTCTTAAAAGATTATTGTATCATCTAATTTGTAATGTGACAGTTATAAATTAGTGATTTAATTCAAACTCTTATGGTCTCTTGTTTCTGGGGTATGTTCACCTTGTCAAAGTTCCTCTGCTTCTTGTCAAGGTTGGCAGCCATGGCGTTGGCCCTCTCCACATCAATCATGAGGTCCTCCACCTCTCCCTGCAGTCTCTGCTTGGTCTTTTCCAGGGAGGCACACTTGGAGTTGGTAGCCTCAATGGTCTCCTCAGCCTCCTGCAGACGCTGAGCCAGCTTCTTCCTGACATTAAGTGATGGGTAGTTAAAATTGCATTTATGTCAGGATAGCAACCAGAAATTGGCAAGTTTAAACCATATATTTATGCCTGACTCAAAACTATAGCTACCTGCATGCGGTGTCATGTGATTTATTTTCTTCTGACTAAATTCTACTTACTTGGCCTCCTCCAGCTCCTCAGTTCTCTGGATTGCATCAGTCTCGTACTTGGTCCTCCACTGAGCCACCTCACCGTTAGCCTTGGACATGCCGCGTTGCAGCTCAGCCTTGGCCTCCTGCTCCTCCTCAAACTGCTCCCTCAGCAGGTCACAGTCGTGGCGGGCAGACTGGACACCGTGGGCCAGTGCGTTCTTAGCCTAAAAGAGAAAAATAGGGGAGAAAATGTCTTGAGAATTAAAAAATTTAGATGATGTTACACATGAATCAAAGTATAGTAAAGAAGACTAAAAACATCTCCATCTGAACTCTGTTGACACTTTACTTTTCAGACCCCTACCTTGACCTCCTCCTCAATTTGCCTCTTGAGCTCCTCAATCTGCTGGACAAAGGCCTGCTTTCCTCTGGTCAGCTGGGATACAAGACCTTCTTTCTCCTCCAGCTGGGGACCAAACTCACCTGTGGAGAGAAACACAAGTTATTTAGTTGAACACTTCAAACCAGCAGACAGAACTGCTATGAGGCAGGCAGTGATGAGTGTCCAAATTACCATTCTCTGTCAAGAGTCTTGCTCTCTGTCCGCTGATATCATTGATCTGGCGAATGTTCTCATCACTCTTGGTCTTGATCTCACTCAGCTGATCCTCCAGAGTTCGGCACATCTTCTCCAGATTGGCCTGAATGATGAAATACCCACACTGTTGAATGTATATAGCTAGGGGAAATTCGTGCCAAATTATTTACCATGAAGAAAATACATTGTTTTAAATACCTTATTGTTAAACTAACCTTAGCCTTGGCCACAGCCTCCATGTTGGAGGAGAGGTCATCAATCTCCATCTTGTACTCGCTCTTCTCCTTCTCCAGCTTCTGCTTGATGCGCTGCAGGTTGTCGATCTGCTCTCCCAGCTCTGCCACACTGTCAGCCTGCTTCTTCCTCAAGGCTGCAGCTGTGGCCTCGTGCTGCAGGGTCGACTCCTCCAGGTCACGTCTCAGCTTCTGGAACTCGGCCTCACGCTTCTTGTTCATCTCAATCTGAGCAGCAGTAGCACCTCCAGCCTCCTCCAGCCTCTCGCTGATCTCCTCAAGTTCCCTGGAGAGATCGGCCCTCTGCTTCTCCACCTTAGCCCTGGCAGCACGCTCAGCCTCAATCTCCTCCTCCAGCTCCTCAATACGAGCCTATAAGACAGATAAAAACAAGTCAGTGCACATGAGCAAGTAGCAGATGATGATTCTAAAAAAAGTTCCAAACCATTTTAAAGTGGAGTGCCTGATGAGGAAAAAATCTTTGAACTGTATTTTTTCCTGGTAAATTTACAGTACCTGGATCTCTTTGATCTTCTTCTGCAGCTGGGCACCCAGAGACTGTTCATCCTCAATCTTGCTGAGGAGCTGGCTGGTCTCAAAGTCCTTCCTGTAGAGCACAGGTGGAAGATGTATTTTACAATGTAAACATTTCACATTGTTTTAATTTAATGTAAACGTCAACGTCAAGAACAACAGAAAATGATTCACTAATCGATTCACTGAATTTGAAAATAACTTACTTCTTGATCTTCTCCTCGGACTGCTGCTTGTCGTTCTCCAGGTCCATTATGGACTCCTGGGCCAGTTTCAGGTCTCACTCCAGCTTTCTCTTGGCTCTCTCCAGGTCCATACGGAGCTTCTTCTCTTGCTCAAGAGAACCCTCCAGCTACAGAAGAAAATACCGTTGTTATTAATATGCACATGCATAAAAGATATGTTTTTGGAAATACTTAAGAAACCTGTTGACTTACGTCATCAACTTGCTGTTCCAGCTTAGTCTTGGCCTTGGTCAAAGTGTTGACTTTGTCCTCCTCAGCCTGGAGGTCATCCTGTGTCTGCTGGTGGGCCTCTTGCAGGGCTTTCTTCTCCTTAGTCAGCTTGGCAAGGCTCTCATCCTGAGATGCCATCTCCTCAGTCAGGTTTTTTACCTAAACACAACAAATCAGTTAGCCAGTTTGGAGCTTTTATGATAAATGAACAGGCTGTTTTACATGTGAAACAGTAAAACATTTAGAACCATTATCATCATTAGATTAGTTCATATTTAAAATGATTTTTTTTTTATTATTTTGTGTTTAAAATATTACGACCAGACCTTGTTCTCTGTAGCATGCTTCTCCTTCTCCACTTTGGCCAAGGTGAGCTCCAGGTCATCAATGTCCTTCTTCAGCTCAGAGCATTCATCCTCCAGCTTCCTCTTCTTTGCTGTCAGCTCAGCGTTCATCTCCTCCTCATCCTCTAGCCTCTCGGTTGTCTCTTTAAGCTTGGCCTCCAGCTGGATCTTGCTCTTGATCAAACCCTCACACCTCTCCTCAGCGTCATTCAGACTCTCTCCTTCCTGGGAGGAATAGATCTCCATAAGCATAAACATTACAAAAAGATTTTTGTTGGGAGTCCAATTTAATACTTACAGATGCAACTTGGAGGCTCAGGTCATTCTTTTCTTGCAGCAGAGTGACCATTTTCTCCTCAAGCTCCTTCTTACGAGCTTCAGCTTTGGCCAGGTTAACTTTGCACTTCTCAAAATCCTCCTTCATATTGGCCAGCTCCTTCTCAGTCTCAGCACTCTTCAACAGAGGCTTTATCTTGTAATAAACCTTCATCCAGGGCCAGTGCTTCACATTCATGAAGGAGCGGATGTTGTACTGGATTGTGTAGACTGAATCCCTAATATTCAGATACAAATGAATTAGTAACTATTAGCATAACTAGTTATTTTTTTGCTTATTTATTTAAAAAGCATCTTACCTCCTCTCCATCATCTTGGTAAACTCCCTTCTCATGAGGTATCCACGGCAAAGAGCCTGTGTCATGGTCACAAGAGAGGCCAGTTTCTCGTCTCTCATCTCCTCCAGAACTCCCATGGTACCAGCTTTGAAGAACACCTGAAATTGAAATTACAAGATCAGAACAAGTGAGTGGACAGTTGGATGTCTACAGGAAAATCTCTAGCATTAGTACATCCCTGTGTTTCTGGCTACTGACCTTGGTGTGTCCAAACTTATACTCCTCAGGATTGACATCAATTGACCCAAGCAGCTTCTCACAAGCTTTCTTGTTGTCAATGAACTGACCCTCAGGGATGACGCTGGCATTCAGTACCTTTTATCTGTATAGGTTGGAAACGAAACAGTTTAACCCTAAACCTTACTGTAACATTTCTCATATGAAAGATCTTTAAAATAGCTGTTTAGTTTATATTTGTGTTTTATAATGTGGGCCTCTGTTTAAAATCAGCATAGAGGATTCTGCTGGGGAAGCCCTTTCTGCCGATTCTGATGCCCTCCAGCACACCGTTACACCTCAGCTGGTGGATAACCAGAAAGTTCTCCATCAGACCTAAAAGCCAACGATAAAGATGTTGATTTATCAATACACACAATCCATCCGCTGTTTTTGTCAAACATGTGTCGTTGTCAGATCAAGTGACGCTATAAAGAACATGTTGGAATCCCCTAACCAAAAATGTGTAAGTGGCTCAAACATGCGGGTAATTTTGTATGCGTTAAATGAGGTGCCTTACTTCTTTCAAATTCAGTCTGAAACTTATCAAAACAGGACACAGGTGTCTACAACAAAGTACTACATATGCTTAATGGGAGGCCGTGGTGGAGAATTGATTCGCCGTATAATTTCATTGCTGTTCATGTAATCAGAATTATTTACCAAAGAATTTGAACAGTTTGTGTAACAGTGTTACTTTTTATTGTTTCTTTTACCTGGAGTCTTGGACTCGTTGGGGATCAGGCAGCGCACAAAGTGAGGATGGGTGCTCCTCAAGTTGGTCATCAGTTAGCCCAAATTCTCCTGTTAGTAGGTTATAAAGAGTAAATCAATGCACAGAGGACAGACCATGTCAGTGAATCTTGGGAGCTAGGTAAATATTGCAATATCTAAACAATGCTTTAACTATCTGCAAAATAAAGAAAATCCAAAGTGACCTTAGAATGAATAGCATAAGCTAACTCACTCTGAACTGAGAAGACACAGTCTGCATGGAACCACCCTTCTTCTTTCCTCCTTTCTTTGAGGTATCTGTTAGGAGAATCAAAGAACGTCATAAATGGAAGAAAACTTAATTGAAAAAAATGAATAAAAAACGTATATTTTTAATTTACACTTGGGTACACACCCTCAGCAGCTGCAGGTGGGTAGAGAACAGACAGAAGTTTGACAGAGGACTTCTGGTAAAGCTGGACCACTGAGTCATTCAGGGGATCCTTGTTCTTGTCCAGCCAGCCGCAGATGTTGTAGTCCACAGTACCAGCATAATGGACCAGGGAGAAGTGGGCCTCAGCCTTGCCCTTTGCAGGCTTAGGCTTCTCAAAGGCTTTGTTCTTTCCCAGATGCTGGTCGTACAGCTTGTTCTTGAAGGAAGTGTCTGAGGCCTTGGGGAACATGCACTCCTCTTCTAGGATGGAGAAGATGCCCATGGGCTGTGTAAACAAAACCAAAAATCACATTAGTGAGATTACCAGGATGTTCTCTGTCTAAGTACATATCATATCCAAAGTAAAGTGTGAACCTATCTTAATACATAGCTTACCGTCTCAATAAGCTCAATGCAGGCAGCCAAGTCCATGCCAAAGTCAATAAATGCCCAGATGATGCCCTCCTTCTTGTACTCCTCTTGCTCCAGGACAAACATGTGATGGTTGAAGAACTGTTGCAGTTTCTCATTGGTGAAGTTGATGCACAACTGCTCCATGCTGTTGTACTGTAAATAAAAGTTCAAAGAAAAATCACAGACACACCAAAAAATCACTCCCTTGACTTAGTACTGTCAAAATGTCAAACTCTCAATCTGAATGACGTTGAAGTATATTTGTATATTTTGCCTGGGAAGCAGCTGTATTCAAATTCGATTATAATGACCAGAACATTTTCGTATTCCGTTTGAAATGATAAAGGGAACAGACAAATAGTTTTCTCAGTTCAATCTGTCAGTCGATTGATCACTCACATCGAAGATCTCAAACCCGGCAATGTCAAGCACACCGATATAGAAGTTTCTGGGTTGTTTTGTGTCCAACATCTGGTTGATACGGATGACCATCCACAAGAACATCCTCTCATAGATGGACTTAGCCAGAGCCATTACTGAATGATTCACCTGTTGATCAACAAAGCCATGACTTACCACATCCATAGTAAATTGAATTTGATGGTTTTCAACATGAATTTATTGTAGATGGTTTACAAAGGACTTACTTGAGGCACTGTCTGACCTTTGGTCACAAACTCGTTTCCGACCTTCACCTTAGGGTAGCACAAGGCTTTCAGCATGTCAGCAGAGTTCAGACCCAGGAGGTAGGAGATTTTGTCAGCCACTGGAAGGTTACAAGAGAAATATGTGAATAAACTTGATATCAGTTAATGCATCTACTTTATATATTTTTGGGGGAAATATCTATTAATTTAATTTTCCTCGGCCAGTAAGACTCACCCTCTGTGCCGTCTGGCTCAGCCTGCTCCTCACGCTGCTTCTGTTTGAAGTGCATGTTTCCATGTTGCATGACAGCACTGGTCAGTTTCCAGATATAGTTCTTCTCTTCACCAGTGAAGCCCAGGATGTCAATGGCACTCTAATGAAATATGCTTTTTTGTTCAGTGCAAAGTATTTACATGAAACCTAAATCATTTAGTTTGAACCTGTTTGCTGCGGTTTTAAGCACTCTGTTTTATAAGAGATAAGGCAATGAATTACACTCAAAGTTCTTATTCTTACAATTTCTGATTTAACCCTTAAGATGACTCACATCTGTGGCGTCCAGCTCCTCCTTGTCATCAATACTGGCCACAGTGATCTGACCCTGGCTGATCATGGGGAAGTTGTAGGGATTGGTGGTGATGAGTGTCATTTCTAGTTAGAAATTTTCAATTTGGACATAACTTAACTGGAATTGGTAACGATACAATTCATTGGATGTAAATGATAAAAACTGTACAATCTTGAAAGCTATCAATGAAACAAGGCTGAACAAATGACTCATTCTGTGTCTCACCAACAATCTCAGGCTTGTGGTTAGTCATCATCTGGTAGAAGATGTGGTAGCCTCTCTCATCAGGGAGCTGGAAGCTCACTCTAGACTTCTCCAGCAGGTCTGAGAGAGGAGAAAGAAGAGGAGAAACAACAGTATAACTGCAAATACATACATCACAACCGTTATAAAATCGTACATCGTAAATATAGGTGTTTTTTAGATCATTGCTAATTCCTTGCTTTCTAATTGTCATCCCCCAGCAACAACATAGTTGAATGTGCAACTCTTTTGTATCTGCTTGTATTAGAATAATCCCTATTCATTATGCATTGAAAAACAGTGGAACTCACAGGTCTCAATGTCAGCACTAGCCAGCTTGCCCAGAGTGTTGAAGTGAATCCTGATGAATTTACCCTGGAGGGAAAGCAAGAGAAGTTAGGGCCTGAAGCTAACTGAATGAACACTTAGAAATTATGAACTATTGGTTTATATACTCACAAAGCGCGATGAGTTGTCATTCCTCACTGTCTTGGCATTACCGTAAGCCTCCAGTAGGGGGTTAGCAGCAATGATCTGATCCTCAAGAGAACCCTGAAGGAGTCGAGTACATGTTGGTTACTGACAAATCATACCATAATTTCTTTCATTTAGGTTAGGTCAACAAGCAATGTAAAAAAAGGGCTTGCCAAAGCTTTGCTGTTATTTGAAGGTATAAATGAGCCTTGCCTGCATTTTGCCTGGGGTTGCCTCCTTCTTCTTCTCACCACCAGACACAGCAATGGTGGCAAAGTACTGGATGACACGCTTGGTGTTGACAGTCTTTCCAGCACCGGATTCTCCACTGGTTCAAAATAAATATAACTGGCAATGCTCTGATCTTAAGTCATCAGATGTCATATTTAGTCAAATGAAGACCCTATTATGACATATTCTAAGTGGATGTGGACTATGATACATTTTGAGTTATGCAACCAACTGTATTAATACCAACAGTGTCTGAGAGCTGTAAAGTAGGTTACCAAATATAGCGGTAATGTTAATTTTGGTCCATTAATCAAATTATACTCATGTAATCAGGACAGACTGATTCTCCCTATCTGTAAGTAAATAATAATATTTAAAGCTTTTAGTTCAATTTGTAAAAAATTCTCAGTTAAGTTTACATTTTTAACGACTTGTTTATCTTACCTATGTAAATAACTCTCAGGCAGACTTTCCTTACTACAGCCATTTCGATTTAAACTATAAGGCCAAGTTAACAGTTTGATTAACCCTTTATTATAATAAGTATTTTACCAGTCAACATGAACTGAAAGGCGTTGTCAGAGACGGAGAAGATGTGGGGTGGAGCCTCCATACGCTTCTTCCCTCTGTAGGCATTCACAACCTCCTGGTCGTACACAGGGAGCCACTTGTAGGGGTTCACCGTGGCACAGAACAGCCCGGAGTAGGTCTAGATAAGAGAATGATACACCACATTAATCTTATAGGATTTGAAGGCAATTATTACAGAATATACATAAACATTAATAATGATGCTGCTTGCATTCAATTACTTCGAACTCATGCATAGTCTTACGTAGATCATCCATGCTGCATAACGCTCTTTGAGGTTATACAGGACAGAGGCTTCATTCAGGTAGGTCATCATGGCCATGTCCTCAATCTTGTCAAACTTAGGAGGGTTCATTTGGAAGACATCATCTTCTTTGAAGGTTTTAGTCTGAAATAAAAGATTGATTAATGCATCTCTTTTCCGTACAATAGCAGAAAATCAGTTCAGTGTCATTATTTTAGTCTTCAGGTGTTATTTTAGCCAATCCCTAAACCCAGTTGTATTTGGTTCAGTAATGGCAAAATAATTCATCCACCACACATACCTCCTGAGTGTTAGTGATTTTCACTTCACACTTTCCTCCCTCCCTCTTAAGGATAGTAGCCTTGAGGTACAGCTCTTTGACATCAGAGACATAGCAGGCGTTCTTAGCATCAAAAGGTGCCGTCTGGGCCTCAATCCTCTCCTTCTCTGGCTTACGGAGGTAGATGGCGGCCTTGCCGTGAGCGGCCATCTCTGCGTCTGTACTCATGGTGGCGGCTCACTATGGGACAATGGAGATTATCTCAATGAAATGAACTCTCTTATGGGATATGTAGGCTTTATAAATGGCATTTGAAACTGTATTTACTAATATACACAACACACATATATTATTTCTGTCAGCAATCAGAAGGTCAAAAGGTAAAAAAAGAATCCCAAATCTCTAATAAAAACGAACTCACCTTGCTTTCCACTCCCAGATGAAATTGTATTAAGTGGACTCTGAAAAACATAAATATATGATTGTGTTTTAATGTAGTTAGCATACAATTAGACTGTAGTCATAGAACCATTGGCATTTTATCAGAACTTTCAAAGACAATAGGCATTTCAGCCTAGATAATAAATATCCAGAGGGTTTGACTTTACCAAATGCAAAGTCCACACACACTGTAAGGAGCGTCTTACAAAGTCTTACCACAGAGATTGAAGCTAGTGGTCCATAGATGCTGTATTGTGGAGGTTCCTTTATATTGGGTGCAGGGTGTCTAGTAAGCAGAATCTAATTTGGGTCCTCTGTTCCCCACCATGGCAGTGTCTTGGAGGAGAGGTGGGGGGGTCGGTTGAGGGGGTTGACACCCTCTGTTTTCGGCCTCATGCTCTCTTCGGTAGGTCTTTGTAGGAGGAGAGGTGGGGGGGTCGGTTGAGGGGGTTGACACCCTCTGTTTTCGGCCTCATGCTCTCTTCGGTAGGTCTTTGTAGGAGGAGAGGTGGGGGGGTCGGTTGAGGGGGTTGACACCCTCTGTTTTCGGCCTCATGCTCTCTTCGGTAGGTCTTTGTAGGAGGAGAGGTGGGGGGGTCGGTTGAGGGGGTTGACACCCTCTGTTTTCGGCCTCATGCTCTCTTCGGTAGGTCTTTGTAGGAGGAGAGGTGGGGGGGTCGGTTGAGGGGGTTGACACCCTCTGTTTTCGGCCTCATGCTCTCTTCGGTAGGTCTTTGTAGGAGGAGAGGTGGGTGTTGGTGACACCCTCACTCCTTCCCTGGGTTTCGGCCTCATGGAAGGACTAAAGGGACAGACGTGAAAGTCGATTCTTTGAGAACCATGCAGGAGCAACCTGTTCCTCAATGCTTGTAGACATCACCTCCATGTGTGTTTTCTGTCCTCAGCAATCTGGCCTTTGGGTCACTTTGTTCAATACTGATTTGTTCTGGGGAACACAATACTTGTATGATCTTCAAATCAACCCTTTAGGCTACAAGAAAAAAATAGGACAAAAGATGAGCAGAAAATCAAGCTCAACAATGGCACATACAATAAAAAGTATTTTATAAATAGGATAAAACATAAGTTAAGAAGTAGGCAGGTGTGTATATGTGTGTTTCAATTTATAATTGTGATTTTCAGTTTTTTATGTGTTCAGAATCATATAATACGTAACCTAATGCTACTACACAATTTCTTTACGTTAAATATCTGTCACTTCTGAAACTGCCAGAGCAGACTTAAGGAGGGTTTCAGAAAGTAAACAAATAAAAAGAATAATGAATGGACTGAATAGGTGCTATATTAATAAACACATTTTTGAGGGTGCAGCAATTGGGGGGGGGCAAAAATAAGCTGTAATTTTACAAATTTCCTGGCAGTTAAGAGAATTCATTCCGCACATCCTCTGAGCTCAGCTCTGGCTCCTCGGCTTAAATCATAACTGTGGAGGTCATCATTAAAAGACAGATTGACTTGTATTGAAAGGCTCTCCACGACAAACCATGCTGAAGGCTCAGGAAGCCCATCTCACATTGCTGTGTGGCCTACCGCCACCCAAACAGGACTCTGCTGGATACCGCCATCAAGACAGAATTCCAGCAGGCTTCCCCACTCATGTTGCTGGCTTTTATGATCTCTTAAGGCGTTATGACAAGAAGTGAAGCAAAGGTCAGCCAAAAATTGCAGAGCCTGGCTCACTGAAAACTATTTTTCACTAGCAATATCGCGTTACAGTAAATAGAAGCCCAACACTTCAGATTGCAGAGCATGTGCAGAATGTTGCCAGTTAAAATGGTGATGATGTTATCAGTCGTTATCATAAATGTGGAGTGATTTATCCGGTTTATGAGGACTCATGTGGGACTTTGGGAGCTGGTACAAGCTCCCTGAAGAACAGCTGCACAACAGCTGATTGGTTCAAAAGTGACACAAAGTGAATATTTTAAAGCACACAAATATAAATGTGAAATAAAAATCAGCATTACTCTTCTGTAATGTTAAAGGATACAATACTTCACTCTAGAAAACCTTTTATTGGCACAGTAAAACAAAATGTGCAATGAACTTTTGTGCAAAACAGATTGTAGTGCAAATCAGCTAGATAATTGATTCTCTGAAAAACATTCCACATTGATTTATTTTTAAGAGTAAATAGTGAAACAACTTGATAATGATGTTGATGAAATAATAATACTCTCTGGCATCCAAATGATGCTGCGTTTTGGAGTTTAGCTAATTTTCTTTTCCAAACACGTCTAGCTCTTATGACTGGCTGGTTCTCACTGTTCACGTGAGTGAGACTGGATCTAGGGCAGGACAACTAGCACTAAACACACACCCACACACACACACACACACACACACACACCACACCACCCCACATTGGATCTAGGACAGGATGACAATAAAAAATGTCTCTCATCAAGTACGACTTGTTTCCCTTTGATACCAAAGAGTGGTTGAAAAGAGTCGGATGGTTCGCAAACATAACATCACTAACACACACACACACACACACACCAACACCCACACACACACCCTCTCTCGCTCTCTCTCTCTCGCTCTCTGTACACCCCCTCTCTCTCTTTCCCTCCCCCTCCCCCTATCTATCTATCTATCTATCTATCTATCTATCTATCTATCTATCTATCTATCTATCTATCTATCTATCTATCTATCTATCTATCTATCTATCTATCTATCTATCTATCTATCTATCTATCTATCTCTCTCTCCCTCCCTCTTTCCCTCTCACTCTCTCTCTCTCTCTCTCTCTCTCTCTCTCTCTCTCTCTCTCTCTCTCTCTCTCTCTCTCTCTCCCTCTCTTTCTCTCTCTCTCTCTCTCTAGCCTCGTTTCTCTCTCGTTCTGTCTTTCTATCTTCTTTTTCTCCCACGGGTGTCCGTTCTGAGTGGAACAAACCTTTCTGTGAAACACTTGCCAGGTGTAGTCTGTGTAGTCTGTAGTGTGTGTAGTCTGTGTAGTGTGTGTAGTGTGTGTAGTGTGTGTTGTGTGTGTAGTCTGTGTAGTGTGTGTAGTGTGTGTAGTCTGTGTAGTCTGTGTAGTGTGTGTAGTCTGTGTAGTGTGTGTAGTCTGTGTAGTGTGTGTAGTGTGTGTGTAGTGTGTGTAGTGTGTGTAGTGTGTGTAGTCTGTGTAGTCTGTGTAGTCTGTGTAGTGTGTGTAGTGTGTGTAGTGTGTGTAGTCTGTGTAGTGTGTGTAGTCTGTGTAGTGTGTGTAGTCTGTGTAGTGTGTGTAGTGTGTGTAGTGTGTGTAGTCTGTGTAGTGTGTGTAGTCTGTGTAGTGTGTGTAGTGTGTGTAGTCTGTGTAGAGTGTGTAGTGTGTGTAGTCTGTGTAGTCTGTGTAGTGTGTGTAGTGTGTGTAGTCTGTGTAGTGTGTGTGGTCTGTGTAGTGTGTGTAGTGTGTGTAGTCTGTATAGTGTGTGTAGTCTGTGTAGTGTGTGTAGTGTGTGTAGTCTGTGTAGTGTGTGTAGTGTGTGTGTAGTGTGTGTAGTGTGTGTAGTGTGTGTAGTCTGTGTAGTCTGTGTAGTGTGTGTAGTGTGTGTAGTGTGTGTAGTCTGTGTAGTGTGTGTAGTCTGTGTAGTGTGTGTAGTCTGTGTAGTGTGTGTAGTGTGTGTAGTGTGTGTAGTCTGTGTAGTGTGTGTAGTCTGTGTAGTGTGTGTAGTGTGTGTAGTCTGTGTAGAGTGTGTAGTGTGTGTAGTCTGTGTAGTCTGTGTAGTGTGTGTAGTGTGTGTAGTCTGTGTAGTGTGTGTGGTCTGTGTAGTGTGTGTAGTGTGTGTAGTCTGTATAGTGTGTGTAGTCTGTGTAGTGTGTGTAGTGTGTGTAGTCTGTATAGTGTGTGTAGTCTGTGTAGTGTGTGTAGTCTGTGTAGTGTGTGTAGTCTGTGTAGTGTGTGTAGTCTGTGTAGTGTGTGTAGTCTGTGTAGTGTGTGTAGTCTGTGTAGTGTTTGTAGTGTGTGTAGTCTGTGTAGTGTGTGTAGTCTGTGTAGTCTGTGTAGTGTGTGTAGTGTGTGTAGTGTGTGTAGTCTGTGTAGTGTGTGTAGTCTGTGTAGTGTGTGTAGTCTGTGTAGTGTGTGTAGTGTGTGTAGTGTGTGTAGTCTGTGTAGTGTGTGTAGTCTGTGTAGTGTGTGTAGTGTGTGTAGTGTGTGTAGTCTGTGTAGTCTGTGTAGTGTGTGTAGTCTGTGTAGTGTGTGTAGTGTGTGTAGTCTGTGTAGTGTTTGTAGTGTGTGTAGTCTGTGTAGTCTGTGTAGTGTGTGTAGTGTGTGTAGTGTGTGTAGTCTGTGTAGTGTGTGTAGTCTGTGTAGTGTGTGTAGTGTGTGTAGTGTGTGTAGTGTGTGTAGTCTGTGTAGTCTGTGTAGTGTGTGTAGTGTGTAGTCTGTGTAGTCTGTGTAGTGTGTGTAGTGTGTGTAGTCTGTGTAGTGTGTGTAGTGTGTGTAGTGTGTATAGTCTGTGTAGTGTGTGTAGTGTGTGTAGTGTGTGTAGTCTGTGTAGTGTGTGTAGTCTGTGTAGTGTGTGTAGTCTGTGTAGTGTGTGTAGTCTGTGTAGTCTGTGTAATCTGTGTAGTCTGTGTAGTGTGTAGTGTGTGTAGTGTGTGTAGTCTGTGTAGTGTGTGTAGTGTGTGTAGTGTGTGTAGTGTGTGTAGTGTGTGGCGGCCCTCCCTAACCACATCCAGCTGTGAGTGGCTCTTCATGGTTCCTCAGGCAGAATGTATTCCTGTCGTCAAACGTACTTTTAGGAAAATAAGAAACTTTTTAGTTTTTTTGTTACTCGGTTTAAACTTCCTCTATCCCCCCTACCACCCCCCTAGGAGTCTGACCTCATCATGACCTTTAACCTCTCCATGCACCGGTCCTGGTGGATGGAGAACGGGCCAGGGTGCAGGGTAACCACGGTAACCCCTCCTCCGTTCTGGGCCCCAGAGGATCACCGCTACATCTCCATCACCAACTGTCTCCTGGGCTACCAGTACATAGAGGTGTGCCACTCTGCCCTGCAAATCCTCCTGGCTGTGAGTAGCACTGCACTACACACCAATAATATATATATATATATATGTATATATATATACTACACACTACTTAGTACACACAGTACAGTACACACTACTTAGTACTGCACTACACACCAGTAATATATATATTACTCAGCGGGCTGTACTCCCCTAGAAAAGACGGAGCTCGTAAAATGAGTTGGAGGAAGAAAGGGAGATGTCTGTCAAAGCTAACGCTTACACAACTGGAAGGTTTATGACCATCTTTAAAAAAATATATTATTTTGTGTTCTAAGCCTTGTCTCATTGTCACCTTGTAGAAAAGAGTACCCACATCACAGTCACACTCCAAACAAGGTTTTATTGTCCAGAGATCAAGGTTGCGCTCGCTAGAAACGCTGTACAGTAAAAACCAACTGGAGTGATTTATAGGGAAGCTCTGCTTTGTTCGAGTCACCAGGAGCTGATTGATAAGCTTCTATTTTAGTGGCTATTGATTAAGATTGTCTCCAGCTTAGGATCTGTTGATGGTTCTGATTGGTCTCCTCTCTGCCGCTTCGTTGCTGACTGTCGACTACTCAACAGTGCTCTGTATCAGTACATACAGCTAATGAAAATAAACACGATATGTGTAATAATATCCATTAGGCCATGACATAATACGAGCGAATGGATTTGGGTTGAGGGTAGATTTTGGGGGTTTGCAAGTGGGCACCTTCCATCCATGTTTTGTTAAATTGTGCCCACGACACCTCTGGAAGGCTTAATGGTGAGCAATGAAAGACCAACCAACCATTCTCTGCTATCTGTTAGAACTCTACTTCTCTATATATCTATGACTGGAGGCTAATTCTCTGCTATCTGTTTGAACTACTTCTCTACATATCTATGACTGGAGGCTAATTCTCTGCTATCTGTTTGAACTCTACTTCTCTATATATCTATGACTGGAGGTTAATTCTCTGCTATCTGTTTGAACTCTACTTCTCTATATATCTATGACTGGAGGCTAATTATCTTCTGTCTGTTTGAACTCTACTTCTCTATATATCTATGACTGGAGACTAATTCTCTGCTATCAGATGTGTTAAACAGATGTCTTGATCTTTATCACAGGTTTTAATACATCACTGAACACACACTCTGAACACACACGGAACACACACAAACTGAACACACACACAATGAACACACTCACCGAACACACACACACATACACACACACACGGAACACACACGATAAACACACAAACGAAACACACAATGAACACACCAACTGAGCATAAACACACACACACACACACACACACACACACACACACACACACACACACACACACACACACACACTTTATTCAAACCCTACAGAAAAAACACCAGGATTTGACTCTGCCTCAATCTCTCTCCAAATTCTATTTTCCAGTTTTCAAAGTAATAATGAACTAAAGGCTTGTTTCTCCAGGAAGAAGGAATTCCATCTGCTCTTTAAAACACACTCCTCTGTTTTCAATTAGTCTGCTGAAACAGACTGTATCTAACCTCTACACACACACACACACACACACACACACATACAAACACACACACACACACACAGAAACATTTTCTAAGCACAGCATGAACATCACTCGTACACAGCAATCAGAAAGCTGCTCCTATAGATTAAAGACACACACACACACACACACACACACACACACACACACACACACACCTCCTCAGTTCCCCTGTCTGACTCTGTGTTCTCCTGCTTGTCTAGTTGATTTTATAGGAGGGTTTGATTCCTACGGCTACCAGGGACCTCAGAAGACTTCCCACCTGCAGCTGCAGCCAATGTACATGTGAGTAGCACTCACAATACACACATTAGTATACATTCATGTAGGAATACATATATATATATACACTTAATACTTTACATATATACATTTATATATCTGCTTCAGCCCATGTACCTGCACCAGCCCATGTACCAGACACACTCACACGTTTAGATATTAAACACACACATTCATATATGAGACACATACACACACATACCATGTACACATATGAGACACATACACACACATACCATGTACACATATGAGACACATACACACATACCAAACATTTATACACATATGAGACACATACACACATACCAAACATTTATACACATATGAGACACATACACACATACCAAACATTTATACACATATGAGACACATACACACACATACCATGTACACATATGAGACACATACACACATACCAAACATTTATACACATATGAGACACATACACACACATACCATGTACACATATGAGACACATACACACATACCAAACATTTATACACATATGAGACACATACACACATACCAAACATTTATACACATATGAGACACATACACACATACCAAACATTTATACACATATGAGACACATACACACATACCAAACATTTATACACATATGAGACACATACACACATACCAAACATTTATACACATATGAGACACATACACACATACCAAACATTTATACACATATGAGACACATACACACATACCAAACATTTATACACATATGAGACACATACACACATACCAAACATTTATACACATATGAGACACATTCACACATACCAAACATTTATACACATATGAGACACATACACACATACCAAACATTTATACACATATGAGACACATACACACATACCAAACATTTATACACATATGAGACACATACACACATACCAAACATTTATACACATATGAGACACATACACACATACCAAACATTTATACACATATGAGACACATACACACATACCAAACATTTATACACATATGAGACACATACACACATACCAAACATTTATACACATATGAGACACATACACACATACCAAACATTTATACACATATGAGACACATACACACATACCAAACATTTATACACATATGAGACACATACACACATACCAAACATTTATACACATATGAGACACATACACACATACCAAACATTTATACACATATGAGACACATACACACATACCAAACATTTATACACATATGAGACACATACACACATACCAAACATTTATACACATATGAGACACATACACACATACCAAACATTTATACACATATGAGACACATACACACATACCAAACATTTATACACATATGAGACACATACACACATACCAAACATTTATACACATATGAGACACATACACACATACCAAACATTTATACACATATGAGACACATACACACATACCAAACATTTATACACATATGAGACACATACACACATACCAAACATTTATACACATATGAGACACATACACACATACCAAACATTTATACACATATGAGACACATACACACATACCAAACATTTATACACAGATGAGACACATACACACATACCAAACATTTATACACATATGAGACACATACACACATACCAAACATTTATACACATATGAGACACATACACACATACCAAACATTTATACACATATGAGACACATACACACATACCAAACATTTATACACAGATGAGACACATACACACATACCAAACATTTATACACATATGAGACACATACACACATACCAAACATTTATACACAGATGAGACACATACACACATACCAAACATTTATACACATATGAGACACATACACACATACCAAACATTTATACACATATGAGACACATACACACATACCAAACATTTATACACATATGAGACACATACACACATACCAAACATTTATACACATATGAGACACATACACACATACCAAACATTTATACACATATGAGACACATACACACATACCAAACATTTATACACATATGAGACACATACACACATACCAAACATTTATACACATATGAGACACATACACACATACCAAACATTTATACACATATGAGACACATACACACATACCAAACATTTATACACATATGAGACACATTCACACATACCAAACATTTATACACATATGAGACACATACACACATACCAAACATTTATACACATATGAGACACATACACACATACCAAACATTTATACACATATGAGACACATACACACATACCAAACATTTATACACATATGAGACACATACACACATACCAAACATTTATACACATATGAGACACATACACACATACCAAACATTTATATCCCCGATGTCATCTCTTCATTCTGATATTCAATATGATTGTGTTCATTCTGATATTCAATATGATTGTGTTCATTCTGATATTCAATATGATTGTGTTCATTCTGATATTCAATATGATTGTGTTCATTCTGATATTCAATATGATTATGTTCATTCTGATATTCAATATGATTGTGTTCATTCTGATATTCAATATGATTGTGTTCATTCTGATATTCAATATGATTGTGTTCATTCTGATATTCAATATGATTGTGTTCATTCTGATATTCAATATGATTGTGTTCATTCTGATATTCAATATGATTGTGTTCATTCTGATATTCAATATGATTGTGTTCATTCTGATATTCAATATGATTGTGTTTATTCTGATATTCAATATGATTGTGTTCATTCTGATATTCAATATGATTGTGTTCATTCTGATATTCAATATGATTGTGTTCATTCTGATATTCAATATGATTGTGTTCATTCTGATATTCAATATGATTGTGTTCATTCTGATATTCAATATGATTGTGTTCATTCTGATATTCAATATGATTGTGTTCATTCTGATATTCAATATGATTGTGTTCATTCTGATATTCAATATGATTGTGTTCATTCTGATATTCAATATGATTGTGTTCATTCTGATATTCAATATGATTGTGTTCATTCTGATATTCAATATGATTGTGTTCATTCTGATATTCAATATGATTGTGTTCATTCTGATATTCAATATGATTGTGTTCATTCTGATATTCGATATGATTGTGTTTATTCTGATATTCAATATGATTGTGTTCATTCTGATATTCGATATGATTGTGTTTATTCTGATATTCAATATGATTGTGTTCATTCTGATATTCAATATGATTATGTTCATTCTGATATTCAATATGATTGTGTTCATTCTGATATTCAATATGATTGTGTTCATTCTGATATTCAATATGATTGTGTTCATTCTGATATTCAATATGATTGTGTTCATTCTGATATTCAATATGATTGTGGCCACCTTTCTGCTGACATTCATACTCCTTAAGTGATTATGTTTACAACTCCTGCAGAATCCTTTTTGGTGTGACTTTGTTTCTTAAAATGATACACTGCATGAGGCCTTCTGATGTAATCAGCTCAGATTGAACAGTGAAAAGCCTGTGAGCAGGGTTGTTTCATGAAATCCCCATTGATTATTGCCTATTGATGATACTAAGGTGGGTTTACAGCCTGTATGTACCACCATTGATGTCTGAGAAACTGGGGAAACGCTGACTGATGTTATATCCTATGTATCTTCATGAGCTTCCCCCTCCTCCTTCTCCTCTTCCTTCTCATCTTCCTCCTCCTCTTCTCTCTCTCTCTCCTCCTCCTCCTCTTCTCTTCTTCCTCCTCCTCTTCTCTCTCTCTCCTCCTCCTCTTCTCTCTCTCTCCTCCTCCCTCCCCTCTTCCCCTTCTCCCTCTCCTTCTCCTCTTTCCAGGTCAAAGTAACCTGGAGTGCTGCCTTATCGAACCAACCAATCTTCACAGAGAACAACGCTTTAACTTCCTGTCTTCGTTCTAATTGTCTTAACCAATAATAAAGAAGTGTCTTACAAACCAACAACCAATCATCAAGCAGACTGCCGGAGAAGAGGCTAAGTGTCCCCAGACAGGTGGAGGTAGTGGTGGTGCATTGGCATGTGTGTCTGTTGGCTCCGACTCAGAAACAGCCCTGGAGCAACGTCGCCTCACAGTGGCAGCGTCTGGCTACTACAGGCCTAAACCGGACAGCTACTTTTATCCAGCCTGACAGAGGATGAATGACACATCAGGCAGCCAATAGCATGGACCGAGGAAGTTCCATTACGCACCGTCTAGTTCGTCACGGTTCCCAGAGTTCCACAGCGCTCTAACGGATTATGGAATATTCAATAACTCAGAGTGTTATTATTCAAATCACATCTGTCTCAGGACCAGGGTGGAGACGGGCATCTTAGTGTTCTAACGGATTACGGAATCTCCAATAACTCACTATGGAATGGAATATGGCTACCTTAAACTAGACCTAGGACTTCTCATTCTACACAAACACACACACACACACACACACACACACACACACACACACATACTCTCCCTCTCTCTTTCCCTGGCTGTCTCTATCGCTGTTTAACTCTCTCTTGTTCTGTATACCTCTTTCCTACTTTCTTTCTCTCTCCCCTTCACTCTATTTCTCTCTTTTAAATACAACTTTCAAGGACTTATCCGGGTCAACGGGACATAAGCACGGCAACACAGAAACATTTAAGACTCTGCTGCTCTGTACAGATCACTATGGATATGAACAGAGGACTCTGCTCTGTACAGAGTCACTACGGATATGAACAGAGGACTCTGCTCTGTCTGTACAGAGTCACTACGGATGAACAGAGTGACAGAGTCACTACAGATATGTATGAGTCACTTGCAGGTCTCTCTTGACTGCGGTTGTAGGAAACAGTGTTAATGTTTGCATGAGGTGTCAAACTGTTGCGTATTTAAAGTGCTGTCCTGCTCGGACTAACTAGCTAGAAGCTGTGGCTCTAAGCGCCCTGGTGCTTTGTTAATGGTTTTACATGTGAACTTAGTGGTTTTTATATAACAGTCTGAACGCCTCCTTAGTACGTGAGATGAGGGATCAAAAAAGATGTAAACATACAAAAAATGTACGTTGTTTTAACTCTAGGCTTTTTAAACCAAGTGTGACTGTGTTTCTTGTTTTTGTAGTGGACTACTACTGTACTTCTGTACTACTAACTACTTCTGCTACTGCTACTAATATTATTACTGCATGGTCAGCAGGCCTTACAGTACCTGCATTAGCGAGGTCATAGTGAAGCCTGCTGTCTAGGCTTCAAAGCAGGTCATTGTGGGTCACAGTGGTTCAGTACAGCCAAAGTGGAAGCTGGATAACTAACCCCAGAATAGAAAAATACATAGCATTAGGGTGTGTGTGTGAGTGTGTGTGTGTGTGTGTGTGTGTGTGTGTGTGTGTGTGTGTGTGTGTGTGTGTGTGTGTACATGGTCAGGAGAACCCCTCCCATAGCCCAGTAATCCTCTGGGATTCAAGCCCCCTGCAGTGTCAGTGTTAGTCCACTGAGCCCCCCTCAAGAGAGAACCATCTCTGTCCTCCGCTGTCCAGCCTAATGTCTATCTGAAATGTTGGGGTTTGTTTTAGAGTTGGGCTTTTTCTAGTACTACCAGAATAACTGGATGCACTTGAATGAGATGAATCTCTCCAGTTGTTTTTTTCTCTCCAAGCTATTTCCGTTACACAGCGTGACCACTAGAGGGTACCCATGGTGTTTGTCTATCAGAACCTCCCTGAGGATTCTACATCAGTCTGGGCCCTGCCCCCCTGAAGGCCTGGGCACACACACACCGTACCCCCCTGGTAAGAGAACCATACCCCCTTGGTAACAGAACCATACCCCCCTGGCAACAGAACCATACCCCCATGGTAACAGAACCATACCCCCCTGGTAACAGAACCTTACCCCCCTGGTAAGAGAACCGTACCCCCTTGGTAACAGAACCATACCCCCCTGGTAACAGAACCGTACCCCCCTGGCAACAGAACCTTATCCCCCTGGTAACAGAACCTTACTCCCTGGTAACAGAACCTTACCCCCCTGGTAAGAGAACCGTACCCCCCTGGCAACAGAACCGTACTCCCCTGGTAACAGAACCTTACCCCCCTGGTAACAGAACCTTACCCCCCTGGTAACAGAACCTTACCCCCCTGATAACAGAATCTTACCCCCCTGGTAACAGATCCTTACCTCCCTGGTAACAGAACCTTACCCCCCTGGTAACAGAACCTTACCTGCCATGGTAACAGAATCTTACCTGCCATGGCCTTTGGCTGGCATTCTTTAGGATGGGGGTGTGGCCGATTACATCACAGAGGGGATCAGCCTATAGGGTTGGCCCTCCAGGTCTTAAAGCAATAGTGTGTGATACACGCCACCATTGCATTTGACGTCCATCATATCTCTCCCGACGGGCCAGCCAAGCATCACGTCACGCTAGCGCCACCTGCTGGATGATAACAGTAGTCAGTCAGTTAGGTCCCAAGGTGGGGGACTCAACAGTGTCTACAGTAGACTTTCCTCCATCCTCTCCTCTCCTCTACTCTACCCTTTCCTCTCCTCCATCCTCTCCTCTCCTCCACCCTTTCCTCTCCTCCATCCTCTCCTCTCCTCCACCCTTTCCTCTTTCTTCCATCCCTTCCTATCCTCCATCCTCTCCTCTCCTCCATGGGCCCTACTCTTCAGGTGAAACTTTGAGTTCAGGGACACTTTTAGAAATGGTTTGAAGTTCAGATTAGAGATTAGACAAACTAATAAATAAACATTGGATAAACTATGGTCAACTATCATATGAAGAGAAATACAGGTTCCTCATGACCAGTGTGTGTGTGTGTGTGTGTGAGTGGTGCATTGATAGTGAGGGTGGCATTCCCAATAGGAATGCTCTATTAATACACCTCCCTGGAGGACGGCTTGGTGTTTCTGCTCAAAGGACTACATGCTGGGGGTTTCTGTTCAGAGGACTACAACAACCGCCATGCTGGGGGTTTCTGTTCAAAGGACTACAACAACCACCATGCTACGGGTTTCTGCTCAAAGGACTACAACAGCCACCATGCTGGGGGTTTCTGCTCAAAGGACTACAACAGCCAACACTCTTGGCATCCTGGGCTCCATAGTAATCCTCTTCTAAATAGATTTAGATACTTTTATATCTATGTTCATTTTCAAAGATGACTGTAAATATAATAAAACTAGAATGGAAAAGACTATTCAGTGTCTTGTGGCTTTCTTTTCTGAACAAGTATTGATTTCACCGTTGACCTAGTTAAAGTCATCTTGTCATACAACGTTGGTCTGACGTCATATAGCCTACCGTAACTAATATGTTTTCAGGATGTCAACATAACTATTATGAGATGATTAAGGTTACTATAGGACGTCCCTTCACTTTGACAACCAATAGCAGCTATGCCATTTAAACACTCCACTCTAAATAAAGTAATTTTGTCTGGTTACTGCTTTCCCAGAGATACAGAGATTTGTGTATGTTTACTGTAATTCTATCCATTTGAGGTGTTAACCACTTACATATTCTAACAAAACTGCTGGCAATAAACAAATCAAAGCACTAATGTAGATTTGGTTATCATTATTCCAATTGATATTTGAACCGGAGTGCTTTGCTTAGAGAAATAAAGGGATCGGTAGAGATGAAAGCCAATGAGGAGAATCATGGAGACCTGCTGAGACTTGGAGCCCCTAGGAGTCACTTACGGGGAGAAATCAGCAGCGTCATGTTTAGTCAGAGGTGACTCAGCATGTTAAAATGCCAGTTCTCTGTGGCCTGTTACGAAAGACAACGCCTGTCCTCCCTGGCAGCAAACAGTGTGACTGTGACGACACAGTCAGCCAAACTCTACAACAAGATGCAGAAATAAAACGAATATTATTGAGTGACGCAATGAAGATAGATGACTTATTTCACAATATACCATAATTAGTTAAGAATGTATAGGTAGGACAGTATTCCCTTTTTAAATAGAGATTGACTACTTGATTATTTTAAATGTAGAACAGATTCGGCTCAACAGAATGATTATAAACACTAATACACTAATTTGATCTCCTCAGATTATTGGGCAACATTTGAGCAAGCAGGTAGATTATATTTCTACTCTTGTTTAATAACCGTAGGTGTGCTTTCTTGAATAGGATACTCGATTGCCAGGAAAAAAATCACTAATGGCAGCCCGCCTATAATGGAAATATTTGTTGACAAGTAGGGCAGAGACTTGTGCTCTTCAGTGAGATGAGGTACACATGACGGGGCATGCTCAGGGAATATAAAGAATCATACTGTCGTACTACGTCACTGTACTAGAGCTTTATTCTGCTAATTTCACAAAACATTCTCCGTACCTGAATGGAAGAACGGATTTGCTATGAACTATAGGCCCTAACACTTTGATATGTTACAACAATATTATAAAGTCTACTGCATTCACTGTGTAATAAAACTATTTAAAAATAACTGAAAAGTATAAACGATTTGTATATAGGCCTATTGTTAAACAGTTGTCAATTGCGTGATAAATAGTAATAATTGATTAATATTCACTTCAATGAATCACTATTACGCCATTCAGTTCTACAAACTCTTCAGCTGCCCTACGCTCAGGCTCACCGTTCAGGTTTTCCCACACGCAGACCCGGAAGCAGAAAGACAGACTATAGCTCGTGCTTTGTTTTGTTTTCTTAGTATCAGGAGTATACTGGCGTGACACAGACAGCGGGAATATAGTCAGACTCCACAATGTGCATGGATGGGGAGATATAACTCGGGAATGGAAGATGAACAGATAGCTGTGGATGTTTACAAATGTAGGACGCCGAGTTTCATTAGCAGATTGGGCGGATCGAGTGTCAACAAAGTTGAGAGTCTGAGCACAGATTTGATCGGTGATGTCAAGGCGACATCATCAATGGGACGGGGAGCAAACAGGCTGTCAGAGGAAGGCACAGAGCCGGCGGAGAGTGCGAAGGGGAATGCAGTCGGCGCCACAACAGGACCGGCTGCTGTTGATATTTTGAGAAGGAATTGTATGACGTCAGAATCGTTCTCCGTTAAGATCAATAACAACAACATAGACCACCAGGATAGACCCGAAGCCGCAGGAGACATAGTCTCGAACCAGGCTGATTATGAGGAGGACGACAAATCCAGCAACGGGGAAACGGAGCTGGAGGAGGAGAAGAAAAAAGTGCAACCGTCAGAGCACTCTGCGGGATTAATGCCATCCGCTTTAGATGAAGTTGGTTTAACCCATCAGGAGGGCTATTGCGAAAGCAGTAGGACTGTGAACGAGCCGTTTCATTTAAAGCCACATGTTTTCTGTACTGTATATTGTATTGCCAACGACAACTACCGGAAAACACCTAGTGTTGATACCAGCAGAGACAGCACTGATAACCAATATGACGGTGTGGCTAGTCCGTCAACATCTGAACTTGCGTCAGACGCAGACATGAGCGTGCGCTTCGGTTCGGGTCCTGAATCATACCCTGTCCCGAATTCGATGGACCCACGGTCTATCGAATTGTACACTGTGTCAAACTTAACGGCCCCCCATTCTCTGAGTACTGTTTATAACGGGGCCCATGGCGTGTCGGTGCTGACGTCGTGCCGCGTTTGTTTGGATGACAAGCACATCAAACCACTGCACTGCTGCAAGAAAGCAGTGTGTGAGGAATGTCTGAAAAGATACATAAGTTCTCAGGTAGTCCAGCTTATGTGTGTGTTTCTTTGTGTGTCTGTGGGAGAGACAGATAAAGTGAAAGATACATTTTGTGATAGATAGTGTAAGGGATTAAGTGTAAACAGAGTTGTGTGTGTGTCTCTGAAAGAAAAAGAGAGAGTGAGAAAGAAAAAGATAGACATCGTGAAAGAGGAGGGAAACATGACCAGCCTACTGTCTCCCTCCAGATGAGAGTGTCTTTGTTGAAGACAGAAGCCTTGGTTTAAAGTTACCTCTCCACACACACCTCACCTATACATCATGTGGGTGGCCTGGGGGCCGTGCTGGATGGCCTGAGTCACAGCCCTCACTGTGTGGGCACTGGCCTGCTTGTCTACGTACAGTAATATACAGTCGTGGGAACTCGTAGTGAGAACGGTGCTCTATAAACACTATATCATTACAGGTGCGTTAATCTGGTGGCATTAGGGGCTTACAGCACAATAGGTAGACGGCTTGACCACTAATATTCTTGTGTTTTTTAAAAGCTTATTCTGTATATTTTTAAAACAACAATAAGATATGTTATAAATACAAATATTATCCAGAGTATTGAAACTTTTGGGTGTAGTACCTAATAGGGATGTGTTTTTTATTTTATTTTTATAATCATAGATGATAGTTTGAGGAATATTGCCTGTTGTGTTCACTGGGTGAGGGAGGAGCTGTGTTCTGATCACAGACTCTCAGGTATATGGATAGACTGATCACAGACTCTCAGGTATATGGATAGACTGTTCACAGGTATATGGATAGACTGATCACAGACTCTCAGGTATATGGATAGACTGATCACAGACTCTCAGGTATATGGATAGACTGTTCACAGGTATATGGATAGACTGATCACAGACTCTCAGGTATATGGATAGACTGATCACAGACTCTCAGGTATATGGATAGACTGATCACAGACTCTCAGGTATATGGATAGACTGATCACAGACTCTCAGGTATATGGATAGACTGATCACAGACTCTCAGGTATATGGATAGACTAATCACAGACTCTCAGGTATATGGATAGACTGATCACAGACTCTCAGGTATATGGATAGACTGATCACAGACTCTCAGGTATATGGATAGACTGATCACAGACTCTCAGGTATATACTCTCAGGCTATCTAATTACATTACATTAACAGGGCTGCTTTGACCTTAGTCATACCCTATAGGTTTGTATTGCTATCTAATTACATTACATTAACAGGGCTTCTTTGACCTTAGTCATACCCTATAGGTTTGTATTGCTATCTAATTACATTACATTAACAGGGCTTCTTTGACCTTAGTCATACCCTAGAGGTTTGTTTTGCTATGTAATTACATTACATTAACAGGGCTGCTTTGACCTTAGTCATACCCTATAGGTTTGTATTGCTATGTAATTACATTACATTAACAGGGCTTCTTTGACCTTAGTCATACCCTAGAGGTTTGTTTTGCTATGTAATTACATTACATTAACAGGGCTTCTTTCACCTTGCTATCAGTCACACCCTATAGGTTCCAGGTCGCAGGGGGATTGCTGTAGAAGTCTGGAGGTGCTGATGTAGATCTCTATCTACAGATCAGTCAGTCTGGCTGTACAGCAGCATTGGACAGCATTCTGGCATAGCTAGGGGATTGATGTAGAAGTCTGAAGTGCTGATGTAGATCCCTATCTATAGATCAGTCAGGACAGCATTCTGGCATAGCTAGGGGATTGATGTAGAAGTCTGAAGTGCTGATGTAGATCCCTATCTATAGATCAGTCAGGACAGCATTCTGATTCTTCAGAGCTGGACTCAGGTAAAAGGTGCAATCAGCCATCCTGTTGGTAATATGAGGAGCCTTCCTCTGCTGTAATAACAGCAGCTAGTTAGCTGTGGGGGAAAGGATTGTCTTAACAAATCTAGTTTGGTTGTTGTAGCTCTGCATTGGTTGACTTTTCCTATGGTTGAGTGTGTGATTGTTTACATGTGTGTAGTGTGTGTGCCTCTAGTGAAACCTGCTGAGCGGGTTTTTCTGAATGCTGATATTGTTACTCCCCGCCAGCCACACACACACACACACACACACACACACACACACACACATCCACACACACACACACACACACACACACACACACACACACACACACACACACACACACACACACACACACACACACACACAAATCCCTACCACTCAAACTGACCAAACCCAACCTTGCTAGAGGGGAAACATACCTGACAGTACGTGCAGCGTTACCTAGGTAACAGTTACCTAGGTGTGTTTGGTTTCTGCCATAAAGCCCGTTGTTTATCTTATTCCTGTACAGTCACCTAGGTAACAGTTACTTATGGTTTGTTGTTTCTATGCCTTACAACATCTTTATGTATCGTATCCCCGGGGCCTAAAGCAAGTGCTAACTAAATATAATATAATAATATAGTATAAGTAACTCTAATCTGTGATATCACCACAACCAGTTAACAAATCAATGAACTGATTGATAACACATGCCTTCTGCTTACACGGTGCAAGAAGCCACATCAAAAAATGTCTGCTGATAATAACTCTTAAAAACCTTAATAGAAGCAAACCATTTGGTTATGTATTTCTCTAATCGGATGTAGTTGGTTGTTTTAATGGCCTGCGAGAGCCTGGCATTCCAGTGTAATTGTAAGCTATGAATAAGAGCGCCTCTCTATTTTAGTCCACAAGTCATCCCTCCTGTCTAGACCCCAGTCCAACCCTGGCCTGTTGTGCTCTCTCTAGTCACAGTACCTTACCAGAGGCTGTGATCTGAGGTAGAGATAGAGGCAGGGTGGTAGATATGTCTCTCTCTCTCTCTCTCTCTTACTCATCCCTGGCCTGTTGTGCTCTCTCTAGTCACAGTACCTTACCAGAGGCTGATCTGAGGTAGAGATAGAGGCAGGGTGGTAGATATGTCTCTCTCTCTCTCTCTCTCTCTTACTCATCCCTGGCCTGTTGTGCTCTCTCTAGTCACAGTACCTTACCAGAGGCTGATCTGAGGTAGAGATAGTGGTAAGGTGGTAGATATGTAGAGAGAGGTAGAGATATAGAGATAGAGGTAGATTATCCCCTTTCTCTTTCTCTGTCCATCTCCCTCTCTCTCTCTCTTTCTTACTCAACCCTAGCCTGTTGTGCTATCCCTAGTCACAGTACCTTTACCAGAGGTTGTGCCCTGTACCAGGCAGGTCACACTTCGCAATGATACAAAACTGTAAAGCTTAGCCTTCATAGCAAAATCGAAAAGCCGTTAAATGAATGATGTCGCTTCCCCAACATATGCAAACCAGTCGGACTCGTATCATTGGCACAAGAAGGGGGGTGGGGGGGTGACACATATTTGCTGCCGGGCCAGATGTAGTGAAGTTACTCTAGTGGCCTCTACTAATTGAGCCACTGCTTACCTTAAGAAGCCCACTAGGTGGCATGTTTCCACTGGCATCACAGAGAAACAGAGAAGAGACGGAGAGAGAGATAGATGGAGGCCTGCAGGAGAGAGAGAGAGAGATAGAGGCCTGTAGGAAGAGAGAGAGAGAGAGAAAGATGGAGGCCTGTAGGAAGAGAGAGAGAGAGAGATGGAGGCCTGCAGGAAGAGAGAGAAAGAGAGAGAGAGAGATGGAGGCCTGTAGGAAGAGAGAGAGAGAGAGAGATGGAGGCCTGTAGGAAGAGAGAGAGAGAGAGAGATGGAGGCCTGTAGGAAGAGAGAGAGAGTAAGAAAGAGAGATGGAGGCCTGTAGGAAGAGAGAGAGAGAGAGAGAGATGGAGACCTGTAGGAAGAGAGAGAGAGAGAGAGAGAGAGATGGAGGCCTGTAGGAAGAGAGAGAGTAAGAAAGAGAGATGGAGGCCTGCAGGAGACCGAGAGTAGTGTACTTAATCTGTTGCTGGTGGTTAGGCATGGTCCATTAGATTAAAGCAGATTAGGGCTGACTCTCACACACACACACACGCATGCACGCACGCGCACACACACACACACACACACACACACACACGCACACACGCACGCAGAGAACATGCTCAGCCTCTCCCTCCTCCCCTGACTTGTGATGTAATGCTATAACTCTCAGTCTGTGAGATCTAGTTCAGTGTCTGAGTGGGGAACAGGTGTTGAGAAACAGCAAGGATAGAGTTCATACACACACACACACACACACACACACACACACACACACACACACACACACTCAGTCAACAACATGTACTTTAGAGAAAAGTTAATTCATCACCCACAGTGCTTCCAAAAACATGCTGCAGCTCTGACCTTGGTGTTGGATTGTTTGCCCATGTGCAAATTAGATTTTCCAGTTTACCACAGTGTCTTAATTCAGTTGTTATTCGTAAGTGTAAAACTGTAAGGTAATAATATTGGATGCCTTTGGAATCCTTCTTGCCCGTGCTGAGTCAGCAGTTTTTCATTAGCAGCTGTAGCTATACAGGCCTGATACGCTGCTCTCCCTTATGTTTTCTTTTGCATTTCATTCAACTACAACGGTGAACACAAATAATATTCAAATTGTTTACCAATTTGTTTAAATGTGTAAATATCAAACTTGAAAACAAGTCTGACGAGGAAGTCTATTTGTGTGGCAAGCTCTGTCAGGGAACTATCAAAATTCACTAATGCACTTATCAGGTACTTCACACATGCAGGTTCAACAGTCTGAAATATTTATCTTATATTATAACATTATAACAGTAATTTCAAAAGACAATTATTTTGTGAACACGTCTAGGCTACATATGCTTATTATAAAACTAGGTATATATTCATATTTGTATGCTTATTTGTAGATTTCTTTCATATTTATAATTGACACGAATTATTTTATAAATCCCGAAATACATTTGTGAATCGTACTGCATTAATTTGTGAATACCCTTGGTAAACACTATCTTTCTCACTATGTGGCACGCGCAAAGTGTGTTTTCAGTTTGTGACTTGCCTTGCCTTAATGCCAGTGAGGAAGTCAGAATAGGCTACGACGGATAACAAAGCTTAGTTCATTTGATTGTGTTAACCTGTTCGGGTAAGACACCACAAGAAAAATGTATAATTGTGACGAGTGTTAACATTTTTGCCTGTGTATCATTGTAAGGTTACAAGTTATATCCGTATATCGAAATAGCTTGGTGTTAATGGTAACGTTACTACTAGTAGTACCGGGAAGCTAGCTAACTTAACGTTTTTTCATGTAGCTAACGTTAATCAACAACAGTTTTCCATTAGGCTGTCATGTATCCCCATCTTTACACTGACGTTGGGAGATATCTGGACTGGAGTCATTGTTGTGTACTTATTTGCTAAATCATTTAATTTTGTTCACATTCGCTAACGTGAGGTAAATAATTGTGGGTTCAGATCTGTAGGAAACCTAGCGAAATTCGCGGGCGTCTGTGTAGTCATGGTAACAAGAGTTAGCCATGATATAGAATGGTCACAACCGCCAGTGGAGTAAATGTAGACTCTTCGCCCCGTGACACCAACAACCAGAGAATGTATGACAGTAAAGTCTTGAACGACAGTCGAAATAACTTTCATTTCAAATGAATTGATGGCATTTGATTGAAACAGATTTTTTTGTGCAGTGTCACAAATAACTAGGTGCATAAGTGCCATTGAATGTAACTAGTCAGGATTATAATATAATATTATAAAATAATGTTTTCGAAATAATTATATAGGCTTTATTATGTAGGTTTGCCCCTCGGCTAGTCAGGCTGTTGTTAGACTCACTGCCACAGTCGATTTATTTGAATAATGTCAACCTGCAGTAATAAAATAATTTTCTGGTGTAAGGTTTGTCCTGATTGTAAGTTAGGTTTAAATATTGACTTTAAATATCTGGTCCCCAACAGACGCAGTAGCGGAAAGCAAACATAATAGCGGAATTCAAGTGCAAATGCATGTCACAGAATTGAGATTAGAGATCAAACATATTCAATAGAGAGTGAAGTCTTGAGGTAATGCTCATGTAAATTGAATATTAAGATTATTAAAATAATATAAATAATTTATAGTGGAATTATTTTATTTGTGGGCTTTGTGGATATTGTGTTACATAACCTCGGAGTGTATGGAATGCATTGTAAAAGCCTTTTGCTTATAGCCTGTCACTCTCTCCCCCAGGTACGACTGGGCAGGTCAGACATCATTTGTCCAATCACAGAGTGCAGTGGTTTCCTGGAGGAGAGTGTTGTGGTGTCCTATCTGGCCAATGATGAAGTGGCAAAATACCGTTACTTCCTGGAGCTGGGCCAATTAGACACCAGCACCAAGCCCTGCCCCCAATGCAGCCAATTTACATCTCTAAAGACACGTACCCCCAGCCGAGCTGAGCAGAAGTATAAGGTGAAAGAAAAACTATTTTGTAAACTTCTATAGAAACAGTCAAATTGGTCAACATAGAAAATCTTTTGATTAAGCCCTGCAACCTCTCCAGGACCTTTACATTCAGATGTCACAGTGCACGTTAAATTACCCCTGTTAGGACTGATTGGCTTTCTTTTTTCTGTAGTCCAACACACCAACTGAAAGTTTGCCTAACTCTGCTCCTAACAGATTGAGTGTGTTAAGTGCAAGTTTGTGTGGTGCTTTAAATGCCACGCTCCGTGGCACGAAGGCCTGAAGTGCCGGGACTACAGGAGAGGAGACAAGCAGCTCCACCACTGGGCCAGTGTCATCGAGCACGGACAGAGGAACGCACAGAAGTGTCCCCGCTGCAAGGTGAGCCAGGGCTGGATGGAGGGGAAGGAATAAGACGGAAAGGTTGTTGGATATAGACACAGGGATGTAGAGACATTCAGAGACATGTCAATACCTGATAGGTAAACACCTGTTATCTTCCTATTTATAAAGACCACAGATATCTATTATTATTGATTGCTTTGGATTGAATTTGCTTTGCTAATAATACTAAACATCTCAATAACCTGATGCCCTGTGAAAAAGTGTTGACTGGTCTGAGAAGAGTCTCTGATCATTTTTAATTAGAATGTACAAACACTGAACTTTACTTTCTAAGAATTATATTTGAGTGTAGTCTTAGCTGCTTTTGGTCTAAGCGTTGTCCCCTTGCGTTTTAAAGACATTAAGTTGAACCGTAGTAAAAAAAAATATCTACATGTACCTATTTGCAAAGTTGTTCATATGATTCCACAATTCCAAATCGTACCGTCAACACCTCTGTCCTCAGATCCACATCCAGCGGACGGAGGGCTGTGATCACATGACGTGTACCCAATGTAACACTAACTTCTGCTACCGTTGCGGTGAGCGCTATCGCCACCTGCGGTTCTTTGGAGACCACACCTCCAACCTCAGTGTGTTCGGCTGCAAGTACCGCTACCTCCCTGACAGGCCCCACCTCCGACGGCTGGTCCGCGGCTCTGTGTGCGGTAAGTGTGTTAGTGCTTCTAATATGTGTGGAGAGAGGCTCCATCATGTGACTGTAGGGCAAGCAGAGGTTGCGTTAGACTTTCTCGTTGTCTGTCATTTTGACGGACAGGGTCTTAAAAATTGCGTCATAATCCGTCTATTAGCCGTCATATTCATTTTCATGTTTTATCGATCAGATAAATCAGATCATGCACGTGAGATCAGAGACGAGACTGGATAAACGCTAATCATTTTTTGCTAAAACACTAAAATGACACATGAAGCACAGTTATTGAAACTGACATTCAAGAGAGCTAAACCTCAGCCCAGATTTGCACAACTATAAGCACATTCTCAGCCTCACACTTTTTTCAAAACACTACACACAGTGTTTTGCAAAACATTGAACACAGTTATCTACATAAGACACAGAAATCTGACATAAAGTTACTTGTTTGCCCTTTCAAAACAATACCATTCAAAATACTACACCCATGGACCATGTGTCCAATGCACTTGCCACCTGACCAAACACCTAACTGCTCAACTGGCAACTCATCAATCAGGATGTAAGCACTGTCCAGCCGGGGAAGATATTGCCTGTGATGTTGATAAGGTGCTGTGGCCAGACCCAACTAGGCGGCAAGATGCAACCTAAGTGTTTTTCTTTCCTCTGGTTGTTTTCCCTCCTGTATTTTATTTTCTCAAAGTTCTTTTCTGTTTACTGAATCCGATAGAGAGCATATTTTTGGTTCACACAACTGTAATGTGTACTGTATGTACTGTGGATATGGTTTTTTGTTTGTCCACTGGTTTGTGGAGAAAATTTAAAATGTTTGTTTCAACTGTATATTTGTGTTTCTGCACATATTTCTGTAGACTTGGACATATTTCTGCAGAATTATTTACATACGGAACCATTATGATAAGGCCCACAAAGATGAAAGTGCTTTTGATTGAGCTCTGCAGTTTGTAGTTGGTTGGACCTAGATCTGGTCATATGAATGAAGTGTGTGCCATTTGAAGCAAAAGTCAGATTTTGATAAATGTTTTGATAGTTTTGATTGCAGTATTTCATTTTGCAGGATATCTGTAATAATGATAATCTGTTTAGCACTTTGGGTGTGGGGTTATTTGACAAAATGAGCCCTGTTTTCAAAATTGCGCTTAAGCAATCGTAAAAAACTGTAACATGCACACTCGCCACCCACTGGACAGGGGTGTGAATTACTTAAAGTTAGGTAGATCACCCTCAGTGTTGTAATCTGTCAAAATGACGGACGGCTTTCAGATTTGTCCGTCATTGTTTTAAAAAATCGGTCCATGAAGGAAAATAATCGGTTAACGCGACCTCTGCCACTAAGTGTGTTAGTGATTCAAATATGTGTGGAGCAAGGCTCAATCATGTGAATGTGTGAGCCCTGCTATTGTGCCAATTGGTTGTTAAACTAGTGCTTTGTAGCTTAGCAGCTATTGATTTGATGCAGCTGTTGATTTGATGATTTGGGTTAGTGAAGGGTTGGTTGTTTTGAAGGCAAGTTTCATTATTTCCATTTGGATCTCTAGCTTATTATTGTTTGCCTGAGAAGTAGAGAATGTAGTTGTTAAAATATGTTTTCATGGTTTCAAGTGTGTGTGTGTTAGGTCACAAACATCGAAACTTATGTCTAAGTTTTAAGTATTGAATTGTTGAGTGGGTAACACCCCTGCTGTTGCAAAGCTGTCTTACATTTCTATCGAATGGGTAGTTAGACAAGATTTAAATGTTGAAGATATGTTGCCTCATTCTGAGAAATATGATATGTTTTGTTAAATAGTGTTTTTGTAAAGTTCAACCAAATCTAAGCAAGGTAGGTAGTTATCCAGAGCTAAGGTAACTATTGTGTAAGTACCATCACTTTTTTTTTTACCATTTGTATTCCTCACTACCTGGTTTCCCATCCACTATTCCAATGCAGGCCATAGTTGTCAAACCTTCTTGTCTAAACAAAATCTAGCAGTGGAATGACATGAGAGGGACTTCTTGATAAAGAGAAAATAGGTATATCCAGTGGATCTATACTGCCACTAGCAGGGTAAGGTAAGGTAATGCTAGTCAGGTAGTCATAGCCAGGACTAATATTGCTAGCAAAGTAGCCAGTCAGGCCCTAAGCTACTCAATTCTAGTCAGATAGTCAGATTAAATGCTACCAAATGCTGGTAATCAAGTAACCAGTCAGAGCCAAGACTACGTAATTCATGTAAGGTAGCCAGAGCTAATGCTAGTTAATGCTAGTCAGATAGCATATTAGAGGTAATGTTAGTTAATATTACTCTGTAGAGCCAGTCAGAGCTAATGCTAGTTAATACTACTCATTAGAGCCAGTCAGAGCTAATGCTAGTTAATGCTAGTCAGATAGCCGGTCAGAGCTAATGTGGGTTAGTGCTACTCAAAACGCCAGTCAAAGATAATGCTAGTTAATGCTACTCTGGAGTGCTAGTCAGTACCAACAATAGCTCATGCCATTCAAATAGTTGATCAAAACCATTATGAGTTAATAATAATTAATGACATTGAATGCTTTTCAGATAGTGAGATAGAGTTAAGGCTGGTCAGATAGCCAGTCAGAGCTAATGCTAGTTAATGCTGGTCAGATAGCCAGGAATAGCTAATGCTAGTTAATGCTGGTCAGATAGCCAGGAATAGCTAATGCTAGTTAATGCTGGTCAGTTAGCCAGTCAGAGCTAATGCTAGTTCATGCTGGTTGATAGCCAGGAATAGCTAATGCTAGTTAATGCTGGTCAGTTAGCCAGTCAGAGCGAATGCTAGTTGATGCTGGTCAGATAGCCAGTCAGAGCTAATGCTAGTTAATGCTGGTTAGATAGCCAGGAATAGCCTATGCTACGCCTCTTTGGAGTGTTAAATTGTTGTGTTGAATATTTCCTTTACCTTTACAGCACATGTTTCAAGCAGAGGTTGTATTGTAATAAAACTGTAATAAAACCAAAAAGTCACTTAATTTGGCAGGCCTGCACACTTTATTTCATATAATGCAAAAGCATACAAATCATATTATATGAAGCTTTGGAATGCTTTTACAGTTTCTGGTAACGTCTATTCAGCTTCTTTTGCCTGTTAGAAAAAAACGTATTCATAAGCAAACCAATTTACTGTTGAATTACAGCAACAGCATTATCATAACATATTAATCACTACAAACTAAGAAAAACGTGAAAGATAATTGTGAAGGAAAAATTCTAAAAAATCTAGGAAGCCCAATGATAATTGAAGTAAACTGATGCTATTGTCACATCCTTACCTTTCCAGAGTCGCGGCTCTTGGCTCTGAGCTTGTTGACCTGAGCCTCAGCAATGTCAGCACGCTCCTCAGCCTCCTCCAGCTCATGCTGAACCTTCCTGAACTTAGACTGGCCAGAATTGGCCTGCTCCTCCTAAAACATAGTAATAGTGGGGAATGTGAGTTAAATTATAAATTGTATGCAAGGTCAAATCCTAACAGGCTACACTAAATCTTTTATTCTATCTTACCGCTTCCTCAGCCTGTCTCTTGTAAGCCTTCACTTTGAGCTGCAGCTTGTCCACCAGATCCTGAAGTCTGGCCATGTTCTTCTTATCCTCCTCGGTCTACAAAATAAAGTCAACATCATTATATTGTTATTTCTCCTTAAACCAGGGTGTTACATTTTGTCAACATTATGCACAACAACCTTATTTTTGTAAAGTCATGTAGTGCATATTTCTAGAGAAGATTTTGCAGAGCCATAGGCTGATTCTATCTACAGTATAAATAAGACTTTACTTTAAGCATCTAAATTAGGTAATAAGAAAATGTAATTGAAAATCCAGACAATTTCCCAATCTCGGTGCGTTACAATTTCCTCTTTACCTGGTAGGTGAGCTCTTTGACTCTGCGTTCGTACTTGCGGACTCCCTTCACTGCATCTCCGCCCCTTCTCTGCTCGCCTTCCACTTCAGACTCCAACTCGCGTACCTAAATAGTGATAATGTGTTCAAGTGCAGAAAGTTGACTTCATACAGTAAAGCTATGGTTTTTAAGCATTAGATGAGGCAATCAGCCAACTAATTTGTAAACACACAAAGTTGTTGCTACTAGGTAACTCACCCTGGACTCCAATTTCTGGAGCTGCTTCTTGCCTCCCTTCATGGCCAGATTCTCAGCCTCATCCAGACGGTGCTGCAGGTCCTTGACGGTCACCTCCAGGTTCTTCTTCATCCTCTCCAGATGAGAACTGGTGTCCTGCTCCTTCTTCAGCTCCTCTGCCATCATGGCAGCCTATAAGCAGACATGAACAACAGAAAATATGTGTGATTGGGAGGGCCTCTGTTTCCGACTTTCAAAAAGTTGAAGGATAACAATAATGATTGTCAACATTCACTGCAGTTATTAAACATAGTTTTAAGATAGACAGGGTTAGTGCTTTGATTCGTCCATGGGTCAGCAGGGAGAGTAAAGTGTATGTGATCACTATGTTTCTTTATGTGAAAATGAAATACAATCTAGAAAAACAAATGTTTGGAAAAGCTTGATATATGCAGTATTTAGTTAGTTCAGCATACAGTGCATACTATTTTATACACTATGTACTCACATCAGTGATGGCCTTCTTGGCCTTGTCCTCTGCGTTTCTGGCCTCCTGGACGGTGTCGTCCACCTCACCCTGGACTTGAATCAGGTCAGTCTCCAGCTTCTTTTTAGTGTTCAGAAGGCTGGTGTTCTGTTACAGAATTGAGATTGAAAATAATGGTTAAATAAAAACAATTATTATAGCTGGATTTTTTCATAGCAATGTTTCTTTGTGGGCATTTCTATGTGCTACAGAGTTTAATTAATAAAAAAAACAAGAGAGTTGAATGAATCTAGCGATTTGTTTTCATGTGCTTCTGAGTGCTGTATCTCTGCTGGTGCTGTACCTGAGAATGCAGCAGTCCCACTCTCTCGCTAGCGTCCACCAGCTCCTGCTCGGCCACTTTGCGGCCTCTCTCAGTCTGCTCCAGAGCCACTCTCAGCTCCTCAATCTCAGCCACCATCAGACCGTTTCTGCGCTCCACCATGGCTGCCTGCTCCTTCATGTCCTCTGCTACACGAGTAGCATCGTCGAGGTGCAACTGGGAATCCTAAAAACCATAAAGAAGAGTACAGAATGCTAAGAATCCTAGTAAGATGAAAAACAAAGTTTTAGTCAGGATTCCCAGTGCTTGTGCATATCAGAGGCATATAGCTTAATGGAAAACTCCAGGAAGCACAAAAATGCACAAGTACAATTAGAAGCAACAGGAAAATAAGCCCAGACTAAAAAGAAAATCTCCTCTTGTTTGGACATAGATTTGTAAGACCCATTAGCTAAAATACAACTCAATTATGTTAATTTCTAATTTATTTGGCACCATTCTTGTTTTTTGACCCATGTTTGAATTATTGTTATTACCTTGAGCTGTCCCTGCACGTTCCTCAACTGTTTCTGGGCCTCAGCCGCTTGGCGGTTGGAGTGGCTCAGTTGGACCTCCATTTCGTTCAGGTCTCCCTCCATCTTCTTCTTCACCCTGAGAGCATCATTCCTGCTGCGGACCTCAGAGTCCAGGGTGCTCTGCATGGAATCAACCACCCTCTGGCTGTTCCTCTTGATCTGCTCCATCTCCTCGTCCTTCTCAGCCAGCTTCCTGTCAACCTCACCCTTGATCTGGTTCAGCTCCAGCTGCACCCGCAGGATCTTGGACTCCTCGTGCTCCAGTGTTCCCTCAGCCTCCTCCAGAGCGGTCTGGATCTCAGACTTCTCGGTCTCCACAGTCTTCTTGGCTTTCTCCAGCTCATGGATACTCTTACCAGTCTCTCCAATCTGCTCAGTCAGGTCAGAGATCTCCTCTGTATTTTGAAGGGGAAGGAGTTCGGTTAGACACCTGTCACTAGATTTGCAAGCCGTAAAATATACTGGTTTAGAATTCACACTGCTTACCTTCACTAGTTCAGTAGCGAAGTTTTAAATAAAAAAATATCTATCTTTTCCAACCCCTTTCAGCTGATTTTCATGGCTGGAATTATTTGTTTTTGACGTTTTATTTTGTAGGCCTATTTGTTAAATAAAGAAAGTAAAACTCACGCTGGAGGTTCTTGTTCTCCCTCTTCAGGGTCTCCAGATGGTCCAGACTCTCCTCATAGGAGTTCTTCATCTTGAAGAGCTCAGTGCCCATAGAACGAGCCTCCTTCTGAGCTCCCTCCAGCTCAGCCTGGCCCTCCTCAAACTTCTGCTTCCACTCAGCCAGAACCTAAAAATAAAGTAGAAATATTAGGTGATCGGACTCCCTAAGTGTTTACAATTAAATTATTGTTCATGGATATTTTATACATGGCTGTGAATGTTATTTTATCTTTCTGTGGGACCACTCCATCTAAACCGATATGTTCTCTTTCACCTTGTCAAAGTTCCTCTGCTTCTTGTCAAGGTTGGCAGCCATGGCATTGGCCCTCTCCACGTCAATCATGAGGTCCTCCACTTCTCCCTGCAGTCTCTGCTTGGTCTTCTCCAGAGAGGCACACTTGGAGTTGGTAGCCTCGATGGTCTCCTCAGCCTCCTGCAGACGCTGAGCCAGCTTCTTCCTGTAAACAAAAATGAAAAAGGCCAGATTTGAAATCCTACTACAGAAAGCTTAGCCGGAGTGCTCTAATAAAGTAGAATAGATACAGTGCCGAAAGTTAGTATGTCCAGCGGGCTTACTTGGCCTCCTCCAGCTCCTCAGTTCTCTGGATGGCATCAGTCTCGTACTTGGCCCTCCACTGAGCCACCTCACCGTTAGCCTTGGACATGCCGCGTTGCAGCTCAGCCTTGGCCTCCTGCTCCTCCTCAAACTGCTCCCTCAGCAGGTCACAGTCGTGGCGGGCAGACTGGACACCGTGGGCCAGTGCATTTTTTGCCTGATATGAGCAAAGATACCATCGAAAAATGTTACTTTCACATTGTATTACCATGCCTAGTGAAGTTTCCTTTTGTTTGTTTTGTTTATACAAAGATAATGCATTGTTCCATCAGTAAAAAGTCAATACAAAACAGAATCCCCATTATTTGATTTATTGTTTTTTGAAACCTACCTTGACCTCCTCCTCAATCTGCCTTTTGAGGTCCTCAAGCTGCTGGACGAAGGCCTGCTTGCCTCTGGTCAGCTGGGACACCAGGGCTTCCTTCTCCTCCAGCTGGCGACCAAACTCCCCTGGAATAGATAGATGGACATTGAGGGTGTTCAGGTTTTATACTGAACATTATTATATTTTATAGTTGATCATACTTAAATGTAACTGTTTATAGCATTTTTTCCATTTATTGGGGACGCATTGTTGTGAAGAAATTAGGAAGTAGGAGCAGAATAAGTACCATTCTCAGTCAAGAGTCTGGCCCTCTGCCCTCCGAGATCATTTAGCTGCCGAACATTCTCATCGCTCTTGGTCTTGATCTCACTTAGCTGATCCTCCAGAGTGCGGCACATCTTCTCCAGATTGCCCTGAATGAAGAAATACCCTTGTTTACCATGAAGAATATACATTGTTTTAAATGAATAAATGATACCTTATTGTTAAAAAACAATACAGTTTAGCATTGTACTGTTTGTATATATACACACCAGCCCCCTTTTAGGGGTTTATTCTTCTAATTACATTTTACTACTACATTCTCACTACATAATTAAGATTGAAACATTGTACTTGTACATTCTTATTTGAAGAATAGTATCTATATATTGAAAGAATACATATCAACTGAACTAACCTTAGATTTGGCCACAGCCTCCATGTTGGAGGAGAGGTCATCAATCTCCATCTTGTACTCGCTCTTCTCCTTCTCCAGCTTCTGCTTGACGCGCTGCAGGTTGTCGATCTGCTCTCCGAGCTCTGCCACACTGTCAGCCTGCTTCTTCCTCAAGGCTGAAGCAGTGGCCTCATGCTGCAGGGTCGACTCCTCCAGGTCACGTCGCAGCTTCTGGAACTCGGCCTCACGCTTCTTGTTCATCTCAATCTGAGCTGCAGTAGCACCTCCTGCCTCCTCCAGCCTCTCGCTGATCTCCTCAAGTTCCCTGGAGAGATCGGCCCTCTGCTTCTCTACTTTAGCCCTGGCAGCACGCTCAGCCTCAATCTCCTCCTCCAGCTCCTCAATACGAGCCTAGAGTAGGACGACAAACTCATTAGCCAACCTGCAGGGATACAAACTGATATCAGAGGAAAATGTATGTATGGAAGTCTGATATCAAATTCCATGTACAGTTTGAAGTCAAGATAGGTTGAAGTCCTGAAACAGACCTAACTTAAGTAAGACAGTTTTTCTATGGAGAATAGACTATACTCCTCCACTGCAAGTATACAGTACCTGGAGCTCTTTGATCTTCTTCTGCAGCTGGGCACCCAGAGACTGTTCATCCTCAATCTTGCTGAGGAGCTGGCTGGTTTCAAAGTCCTTCCTATGGAGGGGGTGTACTGTGTTAGAATTGCTTTTTGTCTTGAGGGTATTTTGCCTCCATATGTAGTAATGTTTGTAATAGTTGTATAAACTATAAATATTTGTACTCGCATTTCAATTACACTATACACTTATTTTTGTATCAACCTGTGCCAGTGCAAAATACAGAAGTTTAATAATTCAATGCCACATTCATAAATCTATGAAAGGCTTTGACAGTCGTAGTTTTAATAAACTTGTATTTATCTTTCAGTTGTTAAACTAAAAACATTAATTGTTATTATTATTTATCTCATACTTCTTGATCTTCTCATCAGACTGCTGCTTGTCGTTCTCCAGGTCCATTATGGACTCCTGGGCGAGCTTCAGGTCTCCCTCCAACTTCCTCTTGGTTCTCTCAATGTCCATACGGAGCTTCTTCTCTTGCTCCAGAGAACCCTCCAGCTAGAGAAGAAATCAAAACCTTTGTCATTGATATTTCAAAGATTGAAAGCTATTTTGATTATTCTAGTTATTAACTTGACTCACGTCATCAACTTGCTGTTCCAGCTTAGTCTTGGCCTTGGTCAAAGTGTTGACTTTGTCCTCCTCAGCTTGCAGGTCATCCAGTGTCTGCTGGTGGGCTTCCTGCAGGGCTTTCTTCTCCTTAGTCAGCTTGGCAACACTCTCATCCTGAGACGCCATCTCCTCAGTCAGGTTTTTAACCTAAACTCAAAAAGAATGTAAGGGCTGTTTTAAAGATGGAAAAAATAAATCACATTTCTTAGTGAATGATACCCTAATTGTAACAAAAAGAGAATGCCCCCATAATAAATGTAACAAAGTGGTAACCCCCCCAACCTTTGTTTTCCATTGGCAATTCTTTTTATTAAGTGATCGTAGCTGTCACCTTGTTCTCTGTGGCATGTTTCTCTTTTTCCACTTTGGCCAGGGTGAGCTCCAGGTCATCAATGTCCTTCTTCAGCTCAGAGCATTCATCCTCCAGCTTCCTCTTCTTTGCTGTCAGCTCTGCGTTCATCTCCTCCTCATCTTCCAGCCTCTCTGTAGTCTCTTTGAGCTTGGCCTCCAGCTGGATCTTGCTCTTGATCAAACCCTCACACCTTTCCTCAGCATCATTCAGACTCTCTCCTTCCTGGGAGAAACCAATAAAAGAAAGAACGCTATCTTAAAAAAGGTCTAATAGAGTGAATAGTGAATGTAGTCTGAGGTAATGAAGAGCTAATGACTGAAGTTACTTACAGATGCAATTTGAAGAGTCAGGTCACTCTTCTCTTGGAGCAGAGTGACCATCTTCTCTTCCAGTTCCTTCTTCCGTGTTTCGGCTTTGACCAGGTTAACTTTGCACTTCTCGTAGTCCTCCTTCATGTTGGCCAGCTCCTTCTCAGTCTCAGCACTCTGTAACAGGGGCTTGATCTTGTAGTAGACCTTCATCCAGGGCCAGTGCTTCACATTCATGAAGGAGCGGATGTTGTACTGGATGGTGTAAACAGACTCTCTAATCAATGGGAGAGAGAGAGAGAGAAGGAAGAGGGAGTATTATAAACTAAACATAAACTTAGACACACAAGAATGCTTCGAGCAAACGTAAAAATAACCTTCACCTCCTCTCCATCATCTTGGTGAACTCCCTTCTCATGAGATATCCTCTGCAGAGAGCCTGCATCATACCGACCAGAGAGGAAAGTTTCTCGTCTCTCATCTCCTCTAGAACACCCATGGTACCAGCTTTGAAGAACACCTGTAGCATATATTAGAATTTAGAGAACAAGATGGGTAAGTTACCGGCAACTAACTGTTAAAGTAGTAAACATTGTACCAAACATGTTTTGTACATGCAATGCTTTGCGTTTGGCTACTTACCTTGGTGTGCCCAAACTTGTACTCCTCAGGGTCTACATCGATAGAGCCAAGCAGCTTCTCGCAGGCCTTCTTGTTGTCCATAAACTGACCCTCAGGGATGACGCTGGCATTCAGTACCTTGTATCTATGTAGGGTAAACACCATTCACGCTATAACATTGTAATCCTTTTTTTTGTCTTGCTAACTGTTTGTCTCAAATATATGCTTGCGTTTGTACCTCTGTTTGAAATCAGCATAGACAATTCTGCTAGGGAATCCCTTTCTGCAGATTCTGATGCCCTCCAGCACACCATTACACCTCAGCTGGTGGATAACCAGGAAGTTCTCCATCAGACCTGGGGGGAAATGATTTGCACCAACAGAATTTAGTTACACCTATTTTCAACCAGCTACTTTGGCCATTAAATGAAGCTGTACATTTGTCTAATACAGACAAAACCTTCATTCAATCTCATCAATGTGATGCATATTCTATTTCACTTGACATCACTCTTCCATTCCTTCTACCTGGAGTCTTGGACTCGTTGGGGATCAAGCAGCGCACAAAGTGAGGGTGGGTGCTCCTCAAGTTGGTCATCAGCTTGCCCAAATTTTCCTGCCAGATGGTTGAAATTGATTAATTGAACGTAGGTGCAGCTAATTAAATTATATTACGTATTACTTAAAAACCAAATGAAAAATTATTGGAAAGGTGAATGTATGGATTTTAAGAGCCAACTCACTCTGAACTGTGAGGACACAGTCTGCATGGAACCACCCTTCTTCTTGCCTCCCTTCTTGGTGGTATCTGTGAGTGAATCAAAGATGCACCATGATTGTGCAGATAAATGGTAGTATGTTACTATACCTAATGATAGACTTAGCCTTAACCTTAAAAAGATATTCAACTTTTTAATACCCAGAACTGTTTTTATAACTATAGTTTTCACATGATAATGTAAATACATTTCAGGCAATTTTGCCTGCAATTGGTATTTGACAGATTTATTTAAATTGAGTTTAATGGACATACCCTCAGCAGCTGCAGGTGGGTAGAGAATGGGCAGCAGTTTTACTGCTGACTTCTGGTAAAGCTGGACCACGGAGTCGTTCAGGGGATCCTTGTTCTTGTCCAGCCAGCCACAGATGTTGTAGTCCACAGTACCGGCATAATGGACCAGGGAGAAGTGGGCCTCAGCCTTGCCCTTTGCAGGCTTAGGCTTCTCAAAGGCTTTGTTCTTGCCCAGATGCTGGTCATACAGCTTGTTCTTGAAGGAAGTGTCTGAGGCCTTGGGGAACATGCACTCCTCTTCTAGGATGGAGAAGATACCCATGGGCTGTGTAAACAAAACCAAAAACACATTAGTGAGATCACCTTGTTCTCTGCCTAAGAACATGTCTTTATAAAGTAAGGTGTGGACCTATCTTAATACATAGCTTACCTTCTCAATAAGCTCAATGCAGGCAGCCAAGTCCATGCCAAAGTCAATAAATGCCCAGATGATGCCCTCCTTCTTGTACTCCTCTTGCTCCAGGACGAACATGTGGTGGTTGAAGAACTGTTGCAGTTTCTCATTGGTGAAGTTGATGCACAACTGCTCCATGCTGTTGTACTGTGAATAAAAGTTCAAAGAAAAATCACAAAAAATCACTCCCTTGACTTAGTACTGTCAAAATGTCAAACTCTCAATCTGAATGACGTTGAAGTATATTTGTATATTTTGCCTGGGAAGCAGCTGTATTCAAATTCTATTATAATGACCAGAACATTTTCGTATTCCGTTTGAAATTTTAAAGGGAACAGACGAATAGTTTTCTCAGTTCAATCTGTCAGTCGATTGATCACTCACATCGAAGATCTCAAACCCGGCAATGTCAAGCACACCAATGTAGTAGTTTCTGGGTTGTTTGGTGTCCAACATCTGGTTGATACGGATGACCATCCACAAGAACATCCTCTCATAGATGGACTTAGCCAGAGCCATCACTGAATTATTCACCTGTAAACAAAAACAATGTCACTTTCCATTTTGACGATTTAGAGAAGCGCCTTTACATTGGCTGTATTTTTTAAATAATGCCCTACCTGAGGCACTGTCTGACCCTTTGTCACATATTCATTTCCGACCTTCACCCTGGGGTAGCACAGAGCTTTCAACATGTCAGCAGAGTTTAGACCCAGGAGGTAGGAGATTTTGTCAGCCACTGAATAGTTGATAGAAGGAAACAAGTTTGAGTACTTTTAAATTAATTCACTCTTTTCCACTAGGCATGTGGGTAAGATAAAAACTGATATTGTTTTCCATGGTCAGTAAGACTCACCCTCTGTGCCATCTGGCTCAGCCTGCTCCTCACGCTGCTTCTGTTTGAAGTGCATGTTGCCATGTTGCATGACAGCACCGGTCAGTTTCCAGATGTAAACCTTCTCTTCAGCTGTGAAGCCCAGGATGTCGATGGCACTCTAATTTAAAGAAGAAATATAAATCCAGTCTTTTGTGACTCAAGTCACATTGTAGATAGCTCTGTTTTGAGAATAATATCCAAAGTGTATTCGTCTCCTGCTCTTTGCCTTGTCTGTAATTAGAGGCCATTAGATCCATGTGAAGTTCCCTAAAAATTAACTGTAAATCATTCTGATGAACACAACTGAGGTGTATCGCTCCCTCATGGTTTTGCTGCTGATCACATGGGCGTTCTTCGCCTTGACAGACAGCAAGAAATATCAGAGCCACAATATATATGGCGGCACAAAAATATGTATGTTTTCTTAGATGTGCATCTCTAAATAGGCAAGCCCCTGTAGTGTCTCACATCTGTAGCATCCAGGTCCTCCTTGTCATCAATACTGGCCACTGTGATTTGACCCTGGCTGATCATGGGGAAATCGTAAGGGTTGGTGGTGATGAGGGTCATTTCTGTACAGAGAAAGGTTTGAAAATGTGTTAAGAAAATTTGGCCTCGGACACCTGGACCGGCAATTTACCGGACATTTGATAAATGAATCAGACATAGTCATTTACTGCATTGAGTGCGTTCGTTAGGGGCATTCATTGGGGGTGCTTTAGCCCCACATGTTTTAAAAATGATATATAGGCTCAGGCCTATGCATAAGCGGCAGAAGAAAAGAAAACTAAAACTTTAAATAAAATGTTATTGCTGTGGCCTATCATGCTATGTAATCATGTATCGTTATATGCACTATTGTAGGTGTCTTTTTGTACATTATGCAACAGCAATGACGTTTTATATCATTTAATTTGTTTAATTTTGTAGTCTTAATCTTTGCTCATATTATACAACACGTTTATCGCAACAAAAAGAATTGCATACGTGAGAAGCTACACACATCACAAAACTTGCTCTTGCAACTCCAAGCTGGTTTATTTTTCATATTTTCAAAAGTGGCCGTATTGTTAGTAGCCTAACTAGCCTACTCTTGCTGCTGTGGAGAGCTAAGCTTTTTCGGACTGCTGTGGATTGCGAGCAATGTGAATTAATAATAGAAGCTTTTCAGAAACAGAACTGATTATAAAATCTGTTTTGTGCACAACCCCCTTCCCTGATTTAAATGTGCACGAACGCTTTCGCTTTTTTAGGGACTTTTCGCGATCTAGAAATGCAGAGGGAATATATGTGTCTCAAAGAAGGAATAGAAGCCGTTGGATTTAACACTATTCCTATAGTGGGTCAAGCATATGATGAGGCTAGCTTTACGTCTGCGGTCACAAACGGACTCCAGAGGAAAATTCGTAAAGACTACCGTTTAGCTAGTATTGCCTAACAAGAGAAAGTATTCTTGCACATGTTAATCAAGCCCAACATAACAAACACAGAATGAAAGTAGGTAGCTTACTATAGTTCACGAAGCAATCTCAAACTGCCTTCTATGTCATTACGGAGATCCGCCCATAGGCTACTAGCAGCGCTGGGAGTCCGCGATATTAGGAATATCGATAACTTAGGCCTACGTTCATAATGTGGTTAGTAGTAAACTTTTGTGTTTAAGCTTAAATAAAACACGAACATTATTTCTATAGCTACTTTATACAATATTTTGCAAGAGTCTTTTTTCTCCCGGACAATATGTCGGATGACTATTTTATTTATCGTCTATTGAATGTTTCTTTCCGGCTAAAAGCCGACAATTGTCGACTAACGGAACCTCTGGGGCATAGCATGTTAGCAGTGGTTAATTCATTGGATGAATGGATTCATGCTGAACATGTACAACAATACATTTTAAAAAGAAACTAACTCTGCAATTACAAAATACATTTGTACATCTATAAATTAAGAGTACTGTACTGATTTAGTTTTGGCAAATTAGCTTATTTATTTTTATCATAGTTATGGTTTAAATACTACATGTGTTCTCTTTTGCTTTGGCTTACCAACAATCTCTGGCTTGTGGTTAGTCATCATCTGGTAGAAGATGTGGTAGCCTCTCTCATCAGGGAGCTGGAAGCTCACTCTAGACTTCTCCAGCAGGTCTGAGAGAGGGGAAAGATGAGTAGGAATTACAGTATAACTGCAAATACATAAATCCCAACTGTTATGAAGAGAAAGATTAAAGACCAATAAGAGGTTTTTATCCATGGAACAATGTTGGAGAATTGTAGGCGATAATAGTTCAAAAAGCGATTTAAACCAAGATTTACAAAAAATCTAAATAAAAACATACGTTAATCAGTTAACCGATGAAAAACAATCCAACTTACAGGTCTCAATGTCAGCACTAGCCAGCTTGCCCAGAGTGTTGAAGTGAATCCTGATGAATTTACCCTGAAAGATAAAATTAGGCCTGTTATAGGATCAAGCAAGGGGATAAGCAGCTTTAGTAAAAAACAATAACCACTTACAAAATATAATCTATTGGTTTATATACTCACAAAGCGGGAAGAGTTGTCATTCCTCACTGTCTTGGCATTGCCGTAAGACTCCAGTAGGGGGTTAGCAGCAATGATCTGATCCTCAAGAGAACCCTGTGAACAACAAACGCAAGTTGGCCAGGCAAGCAAACACATCCCAGTCCAACTGTAGCTATAGCAACAGCCCTCTTGGGAACATTAGCCATTTAGTAATTCACCTTAATCAAATGTCTACATCTCATATCATAACTTTACATGTAAAGATGTAGAGACGCTGCTGCTAATATCATAAGGTGAACTAACACCATTATAACTTGCCTGCATTTTACCAGGAACTTGTTCCTTTTTGCCACCAGACACCGCAATAGTGGCAAAGTACTGAATGACACGTTTGGTGTTGACAGTCTTTCCTGCACCAGATTCTCCACTGGTTTAAAATACAAGAAAAAGATTTTAAATTGTTTGAAGTTTGGCTTGCATTGACCCTGCCACATAGTTTCTCAAATATGATTTGCTAAAGTTTCTTCTCATAGACAAATGCTCTGGACATGTTATTCTCAGCTAAACTAACAGCAGGGCAATTCAAATGCAGTAATCTAACCAACACAACAATCAAACATAGGAGGGTTTTACATACGTAATTAGCACAGACTGGTTCTCCGTATCTGTAAGCATAAAAAAAAAGCTTTTTTGTTAAAAGTTTGGAAAGCAGCAGTACTGTCATGCATTACTATAGCTGTTTGTGGTCAATCTGAGTTATTTTCTACCCTTTTTGAATGAATGAAACCAAATTAATCCAATCCAATGGTGTATGAGCATTTTTTTACCAGTCATCATGTTTTGGAAGGCATTGTCAGAGACGGAGAAGATGTGGGGTGGAGCCTCCATACGCTTCTTCCCTCTGTAGGCATTCACAACCTCCTGGTCGTACACAGGGAGCCACTTGTAGGGGTTCACCGTGGCACAGAACAGCCCGGAGTAGGTCTAGATAAGGATAAGGGGCATTGACTGCATTCATACTGACTGGAAAAACTGTTGAATGATTTTTAGCGCAAGTATGAATCCAATCTTTATAACTATTTATATTATGTTTAAAGTAACATACCAGGCTGAAATCTGTACATTGGTACAAACACAAATGAGTTTTCTAATAGAACATTTCAGTCAGCCTGGGTACCGTCTTTGATCTTTAAGTGAGCTTTAGGCTGTTTGGTCATCTAACTGTTGACCAGCTGTTACTTTTTGTTAAATTGTAGAATTAATGAAAACTATCAACTTTAAGTGTATTTAAGTTTGTTTATGCATATATCTTACGTAGATCATCCATGCTGCATAACGCTCTTTGAGGTTATACAGGACAGAGGCTTCATTCAGGTAGGTCATCATGGCCATGTCCTCAATCTTGTCAAACTTGGGAGGGTTCATTTGGTAGACATCATCTTCTTTGAAGGTTTTTGTCTGAAAGAAGAAAAAGTGATAAAGATGAAGTCGTTTTCAATTATATGAAAGACCTCTATATAGATACATTTATTTATTATAAAATGTAAAGCTATGGGCTATCCAGACATCTTTAACCTTGTTCAATGTGGTTTCGAAGTTAAAATGTTCAATGTAAATTATGTTTTAGTATGTACACAACTTTGTTAACCTGACCTACCTCCTGAGTGACAGTGACTTTCACTTCACACTTTCCCTCCTCCCTCTTAAGGATGGTAGCCTTAAGGTACAGCTCCTTGACATCAGCGACATAGCAGGCGTTCTTAGCATCAAAAGGTGCTGTCTGGGCCTCAATCCTCTCCTTCTCTGGCTTACGGAGGTAGATGGCGGCCTTGCCGTAAGCGGCCATCTCCGCGTCTGTACTCATGGTGGCGGCTCACTGGTGCAATAGATATAGATTTCAAAAAGCTCAAGGAGCAAAGCTAGCATTATGAGCCTCCCAGGTTCTAGCTGTGAAAATAACTAGTTGTTTGTCTGTTATAGCATCAAGTTTATATGTAGGCAGTAAGGTAAGGAAAGGTTGAAATGGCTTGGTAAAGTAGATAGCAGTTGGGAACAGTACTTCAAAGTTTTATCTTACTACACCCTCTGGCTCTGTGTAATGTTTCTTTATTTAAGTAAAAGTACAATTCATTTAAATAACCAAGGGTAGTTTCATAACACTGGTAGATTGATATAGAGGGTAATTTCATGACACGGGTAGATTGTTCTGGCTCTGTGTAATGTTTCTTAGAATATTAAACATAACATAACATAAGATATCATAACACGGTAGATTGATATAGAATATTAAACAGCAACACATGAACAACATGCCTCACCTTGGCTTCCTCTCCCAGATGAAATCACTTGATCTTGTCCTTCAAGGCAGACATATTAAGATTACTACAGCACAGTCAAATACAAACATAATGCTTCCAACAAATACTTAAATCTGAATATTTACAATTTTCTTTTAACTACTTGGTTGTCCAATTAATGAATACGATGAATTGATTTCCATATCTTTATATATTTTTTTTTATGTAAATTATTTTTGTAATTTACTTTATGTAAAGCAGGTTTAATTGCCTATGTGTCTGAAATGTACCGTACAAATAAGTTTTACTTGACTTCACATTCCGTTTGAGGTCATGTTCAACATTTTACAATTACACATTTTCTAACACTAAGACTGTAAGTGGTAAGAGGTTCTTACCACAAAAGTTGGAAGGTTGGATGTTATCTGTCCATGGATACTGTGCTGTGATGGACTCCTTATATCTGATGCAGATTGTCTAGCAAGCAGGAGCTAATTATGGACCACTTTCCCCTCAAGGTAGTGAACCTGAGTGGGTGACTGTCTGCTGCCTACCTCTCTCTCCATTTGGATTTGTACGTTAATGCTTGTCTCCAAAAATAAATTGTTATTGAAAACATATTTAGACATTTTAAATATGATCATTTGTTGACAGCTTTACAATACCATAAGCATGATCATACAAAACAATTATTTATTTCCTTTTTTATTAAATATTAATATTAAAGCTTATGTCCCAATCTTACATGAATATCAATATTATAATCATAATTATTGGTATTGTTAAACCAGATGATGATGAGCCATAATTCAAAGTTCATTTTTATTTTAACATATCACTCAATGTACCCTGGCAATTCAAACAAGAATGGAAATTGTGTCTGTTTTTTTGCCTGAACATTTGTTGGCTTGAAGAATAAACTGGGAATATGTGTCTCATAAACACCTTTTATCTATCAGTGTATCAAAGGCAGGGGTAGTTGGAATCAACATGATTCTGTTAGTGACTTTGCTGAAAAGGTTCTCACACTATATAGCCAGTCTGTAACTAGTTCCTAGTTGTACTAGTTGTGTTTATCCGATTGATGGCCTCTTTATACAGTTAATCTTTTATCAAGCCATCGAGTAAGGTGCATACACTTTACGCCACTTTGGTGTACTTCATTTTCTTATGACCATCGATATCTGATTTAATACTAAGAAGTATGAAGCTTAAGATGTGGCTTAAAACCATCTTTATGGACATGTGATTTCCTGCCAAGTTCAACTTCTTCACATCTACACAGTACAGTAAAGCTCAGTATTTTAATTTTTTGCTTTACTGCTTCAGCTCAAACGGTCAAATCAATGAAGGCGAGGAGTCTTGTTCTCATATATAACCATGCAGAAACAAATTTTAAATGAACGATAGTCTTAATATGCCAGAATCAGCCCTGCTAAGATGCACATAACTTTGAAGTTCGCTGACCAATGTGTTGACATGGGTTAACGCATCTCTACTGGACCCGTGCCTCCCGATTTGTTTAGTCACATCAGCAGCTTTTTGATGTAACCTGATTTGAAACCTTTAAGGGTCTCCCTTATGGAAGTCTAAATGGGGAAGTGAACCGTGGCATGTTATGGCACGGTTCCACAAAGCAATGGCAGTGCTCCATTAGCATGTATGTCTAATTAAAATAATGTATGTTGCAATACTGTTGTTAAACAGTAGCTGTGGTATTTGGCTGTTTTGCATTGTTATGTAAGGATAATAACAATTGCTGTGCGATCTAGTAAATCACTTAGCTTGCAGTCAGGTAAATTTTGACGTGAACCATTTTAGGACCTAATTTGGTTGGAAACGACTTTTTACTGGTGTTTGTTGTATACCAGATTAATGTAGTACTTTAATTGTAATGAATCCATTTCTGTCACTTTATCAGTAATGTCTTTTTGTTCCGTCCCCACCAGCTCATGCGAAACCCTCTTGAACTGAAGGGGTAGTTTGGGAAATAAGATAAAAAATAAAAATAAAAACACCAAAGCTTCGTTATTTACCAGTTCAATCCTCTTTATTAAGCACGTGTCCAAATGAAAATCAAAAAGCAAGGCGTTGTTATTATTGAAACAGAGAGGGGGTTGGAACTATTGTATTGCAACACTGAACCACAGTTTTACCTTGTTTCAGTAGGCAGCCTAAACCGAGACCCAGCATCTCAAGTAGAGCGGTGACTGCATTGACAGCCCCGCTGATATTTGCTTTTCAGTTTACTTGGTAAAAGATGTTATCGTGGTTTGTAGCAGTGCTGTAAAGACGTGCAAAAATAAGCCAAAAAGACTTTGGAGTGTATTTTTAACTTTTGTCTGACGGAATCATGCTGATGCGGTTACCACTAGCTTACAGACATGGATAGGCTACATTTAGCCTTCAATCTAACTAACTCAATGTTGCACGTACAAACATGAAAATGATATCAATCATCTCGTCTGACTAAGGGTACGTTGGGGCATATCTTATTTCCCAAAATGTTGAGCTATCCCTTTAAGCATGTGGCCGTTGGCTAGCTCTTCGTGAGAACCAATGAGATGAACAGGACAAAATCTGCATATTTCAAGATTTAATTTTTTTTAATTGCCCACAATTCAAGCTTTGGCCTTGAACTTGGTAGATCTCACCAAGAGCTCACTTGATTTTCTAAATTCTGACCACGCAACCAGATAACTCCATTATCACAATCCCAATATGGAGGTCCTTCTCACCTCCCTTCATGGCCATATTCTCAGCCAAATACAATCTACCTAATGGCAGAAAATGTATACTGTAGTGTATCTAATGGTATGTGAAAATCTTTAGGAGGTATGAAGCCCCACTTTCTCTGCAGTACTGTACAACTCCAGCAGAGGGTGATCCTCAGTGACCTGATCCTTAGAAGAAAACCTGAAAACCACCTTCTTATCTGAACACTTGTTCGACTGATATAAAAAAAATCTATATAATTCAAAAATATTGATTTAGTCAATTATTAGTCAAAGATGTTTTACTAACAATAAATATTTTGTATTTATACTTCGGATGCATCATGCCTTTGACCAAACCACATCACACATCGTGAAATATTTACAACATTACTAAATAAAATCCTAATTTAACTTAAAAACAGCGCAAACATCTAACAAGGACTCATCAGTACTGAATCTCAGCATTTTAACATCTGAACAGATAAGAAAATGCAGGGTTTCATTAAAAGGATAAGTTCAGCCATTAACTTTTTTTTTAAAATAAAAATAACTTTTCCCGTGGATTATGGCTGAGGTGCACAAAGATGGTGTGTCCTCTCCCTCTGGGCATAAGCACACTGGATCAGTGCCAGAACAGTGTGATCTCAATGCACCTTCAATGTGCTGCTACTCTTGAGCCACATTATAATGTGAAGCATGTTTTCAGTGTTACACTGTAGGATGACTGTTTACCCGCTGACACGCTTATTAGCTCTCATCAGCTGCTACCCATATAAGTGTTGGCTCAGTGAGAATCTAATTTGGGATGTGTTAGGTCGGGCATGGCCACAGAGCAAGCATCGGATGAAATAAAAGATCATAGGCAGCCTCGTCCCGTGGGTTTTTCTATTAGGTCAGAAATATGTGTGAGGTTGTGGACGTTTCCGGCTGATAGAGAAGCAGCATGTGGTTAAGGTGCTTGTGGAGTGCTGCTGTCTGCCGTGTGTTTGCCCTGCTCTATGTGCCCACCCCAAACAATCCCATTAGACCTGATTGTGCAAAGTCAATGTACCAGTTTTGTCCTTTACACCAAAGTAGGAATAAGTTGGGGTGTTTCAACTGGTGTAAATGTGTCTAAACTCTCTATCTCTCCCTGTCTATATCCGCTCTCGGCAGGGCTAGATAATACATAAAAAATAAACTAAAATACTATTTATTAAGCTGTGTGATATCCCTACTCTATCCCTCTTCCTGCTGGCCCATTTCTACAGGGATACTTACAATATTACTGTGAGACAAAGTTTGGTTAACCAGTTTAGTTTAGAGATTATACAAGCGGAACACAATGTTTTAACTTTCCAGAGTCACCGCTCTTGGCCCTCGATGCTCAGCCTGTTGAGCTCAGACTTGGCAATGTCAGCATGTCATGCTCCTCAGTCTCTTCCAGATCATGCTGAACCTTCCTGGACTTATTTCCTGGCACATAGATTTTATAGGAAAGGAGAAAAAAAATTGAATATACAGTTTTATGCTTGCCTAATATGCTTTAATACAAGTTGAACTAAGATTTTTTTCAATGTCTCTTGTAAGCCATACCATGAACCTCCAGCTTATCCACCAGATCTTTCAGTCTGGCCATGTTCTTCTTATCTTCCAATTTTTTTATGTTAGTTCAAAATCATGGATGATATAATTCATACAATTCATAATATTCATAATTAAAAAACAAAATTTTAATATATAGCTATAAAATCGCGTTTAAAATATAATTGAACAAAGTAATAATGTAATTTTCTATCAATAAAAAACAGGAAGTTAATTGACTTATTACCTCAACCCTGTTGCTGCCTACTCAGCCTGGACTCCTGGTTTTTGGAGTTTTACATTCCTATTTTCTTCTGGTTTTGGAGTTTTGCATTCCTTTTTTCTTCCTCTGGTTTTATGTTCTTATTTTTTGGGAGGTTTCATTCCTATTTTCTTCTTTTATGAAACATAATAGATCATAGGAGTTTGTGTTAACATGCACTATGACACTTAGCTTGTCATCACTTCATCATTTAAGAGTTTGCCACGAAGGATTCTAAATTAAGAGTTGCTTTAATAAACGTCACTTGGATGCTAGTAAACTGGATGTGGGTAGAGAGTTTCAGATTGCTGCGGCCTACCACCATCTGTTAAAGACTCCACAGGCTTCCACCGACCCAGTTGGACTCTACTACCACTACCATACCAGAATTCCAACAAGCTTCCCCACTCATGTTGCTAACCCTGATGATCTCTGAAAGCTTTATGGCATGTGGTGAGACAAAAGTCAGCCAAGTATCTGAGTTGGCTCACCGAAAACTATTTTACACAGAAGATATCTAATTACAATAACTGTTAGAGCTACTAAAGCTTCACTAGGCTACTTAAAACATTCATGAAGTTTCTTTTGTAAGCAAAGTTCAATGCTACATTTGTTCTTTTGATGAATCTATACACCTATTACCAGGATGAGACGCCAGGAACAGACTAACAGGATTTACATTTTCTGCATGTCTCTCTCTTCTATCCCCAGTGAAGCTTTTCTATGATCAAAATACCAAGTTGTGGGAGATGAGCTGCTAACAAAGTGACAATCTTATCAGTTAATATGATTAAGGTATAGTGATTAATCTTCATTATGTTATAACACCTAAATCCAGGTTTAGATTGGATTGGAGAAATGAGACAAAGGGTTGAAATACTTTTGAGAAGTTGAAAGCTCAGCAACACTTCATACAACCTCAAAGCTGTGATGCGGTAAATTAATTAATGATTTTTGATAAGGCAACTTTATCCCTTATCAGACAGCAGTTATTGACATGAAATGTTTTGCTTCAGGATTGTCCAATTTGATTCTTATTCCGCTTTTAAGGCAATTATTAACAATGTTCCATTATTAACAGTAACAGTAACATTACAGTGGAAGGTTTAATTTATTAAAATTGTGTACTGAATACTTTAGATTGTTTTAGACAATTGATGATCCACTATAAACCCTGATGGAAAAGGCTATGTCAGGGAGTCTTCTGGTTAATTTGACCAACTGACACCCCGTAGCTCTCATGGGCGTTCACTCATTGCCCATAAACGTCTTCATCGAAAGGATTTTAATTTGGAACATGAAGCGTCAGGCCATGGATTGGCTGATTCACAGCCGGTAGCAGACTGAATGTCAGGATCGAATGACAGGACGACATTCAGCCTGCATAGAGGTGGGGGATGGGAAGCTCGGCGCTGACATGAGATTAGAATTGTGGTGGGAGAGCAAGCTGATTGCACACATTGCTGGGATCATGTGACATATATAACAGGAACTGCAGCGAGGGCTGTTGCAATCAGATATTCCTTAGACACAGATTTTGCCTCTCTCACAGGCCACTTTTACAAGAGCAATGGCTGTATGTTTGTGCCTGAAGGTAGAAGGTGTGTGGGTCTTCTATGTTTTTGTGAAGGCTAGCTCTGTTTCTATGTTAAGTGGAGAGTTTAGTTGTCCAGTAGACAGTGCTTTTTTATACAAGTTTCTTGTCATGAGCTGATAGAATGGCATTTAACTGTTAACCAAGTTTCTATAAACCCCATTCTTGGAATTATAGTATGTTGTAAGGGTAAAAGCCAGTCATTTCCTTGGACATCTGATTCAAGATATGTGAGCATGTGTACAACTATCCAATACAGCCTGGCCCTCCCTATAGCAACACTTTCTAAACGTCTAGCTAGGAGTGAAGCTGTTTGTTTAGTTGATGTTGGGTCAGCTGTGCTAGCAAATAGATGCTGTCTGTGCCAAATGTTTATAATTGTTCATTTCCAGCTTATCGTTAAACAGATTGAAGACCCTTGTCTGTGTGTGTGTGTGTGTGTCTGATTATGGTGAGCAAGTCTGACTCTGAGTATAAGTGGATTCAAATAAACTTTCTTTTGAAAGTGAAACAGCTGTAATGTAGATTGACAACCTCAGCATTTAATGTTGGCTGTGTCCAATGTGTTATGTAATAATGACAAAAAGTCACAATGTGTTATACCTACATGCTTTATTTTACACAGATCTCAAAGCATCAAAATCATATTTTATGAAAACTTCAGAAGCTTTGGTCACTGTACCGTCTATTCAGAGTCTTTTGCCTGTAGGACCAAAACAGAACAAAACATGTAAATTAAAAGCTCATGTTCCAAACATAAGAAAAGTAAAGCCTAATTATGAAGGATTAAGCCTTAGTGAGGCTAGGTAAACTGAATCCTTACCTTTCCAGAGTCACGGCTCTTGGCTCTGAGTTTGTTGACCTGAGACTCAGCAATGTCAGCACGTTCCTCAGCCTCCTCCAGCTCATGCTGAACCTTCCTGAACTTAGACATGTGGGAGTTGGCTGCTTCCTCCTGTGGTAAAAGTAAGTGGACCAGAGAGGGAAAATTCAGTTTGACTGTGTTGTTAGGATGTACACAGAGAGCTCTTGGCTGCTTCCTCTTGAGAAACCATAAAAGGGGACATAAGATAAGTACATTTCATTTCTCTTTTACTAGCCCAGAATGTTTGAGGTGTAGTTTGGAGGGTATTGAAATGCAAGGTAGGACCAAGAGGTCAATAAACCAATCAGAACCCACAAAGCCTGCTTTCAACGTACCGCTTCCTCAGCCTGTCTCTTGTAAGCCTTCACTTTAAGCTGCAGCTTGTCCACCAGATCCTGAAGTCTGGACATGTTCGTCTTATCCTCCTCAGTCTACAGATGAAAGGCAATACCTCAGTTATTTGTTCGTACCTGTGTGTGTTTGTGTGTGGTTTCTGTGGGGGTATGTGTGTTTAGTTAACATGCTTACCTGGTAGGTGAGCTCCTTGACTCTGCGTTCGTACTTGCGTACTCCCTTCACTGCATCTCCGCCCCTTCTCTGCTCAGCCTCCACCTCAGTTTCCAGCTCACGCACCTGATTAGAAGGATGAAGTTACTGCTAAAGACACATACAATCATGATCTAGTCAACAAAGATCTTAAAATCATCACAAAAGGAGTAGTAATAAGGCTTTTATTTAAAAATCCTAAAACTTTTTAAAGATGGATCATTTCTAAACCAGCCCAGACCCCAAAAAACGATTCACCCATTCTACTCAAACCCACTCGGAATCTAACTCATCTGCAGTGATAGGACGTGGTTATGGATGCACAATCAGTCATTGTATGGCTGATACTAATTCAAAGCTGCTAACTCACCCTGGCTTCCAGTTTGTGGAGCTGCTTCTTGCCGCCCTTCATGGCCAGATTCTCAGCCTCATCCAGAAGGTGCTGCAGGTCCTTGACTGTCACCTCCAGGTTCTTCTTCATCCTCTCCAGATGAGAGCTGGTGTCCTGCTCCTTCTTCAGCTCCTCTGCCATCATGGCCGCCTACAACAGATAACACAGCTTTAGAGACGCATGGTGGCACATGATGTTGTAGGGTCATGAATATGATTAGAATGGCTAGGGATGACTGTGTTTCGTGATGGTAGGAAAATGCTAAGTGTGTAGCACACAGATTTCATTACAGTCTGGTCTATAAATGATGACAAATTAGTTGTGGAATATCATTGCTTCTTTGTTGCGTTGTCATGTTATCTATGAGGTTATCATCGACTCACATCAGTGATGGCCTTCTTGGCCTTCTCCTCTGCATTTCTGGCTTCCTGGACTGTGTCGTCCACCTCACCCTGCACCTGGACCAGGTCAGTCTCCAGCTTCTTCTTAGTGTTCAGAAGACTGGTGTTCTGGAGGGAGGAAATACAAAAATACTAAGGAATATTTCTTCACAAATGCAGACATTTGTTTAAGTGTGTCATGTGCCTCTTAGTTCTGTATCATTGTGCTGGTCATTGTAATTGTTACCTGGGAATGCAGCAGTCCCACTCTCTCGCTAGCGTCCACCAGTTCCTGCTCGGCCACTTTGCGGCCTCTCTCAGTCTGCTCCAGAGCCACTCTCAGCTCCTCAATCTCAGCCACCATCAGACCGTTTCTGCGCTCCACCATGGCTGCCTGCTCCTTCATGTCCTCTGCAGCTCGGATAGCATCGTCCAGATGCAACTGGGCATCCTGAGAACAACAAGGATGGAACCATTAAGACGCTACAAGGAACTGAAATATAAACAGCTTTAAAAGACAACTGTTCATACCAGTCCACGAAACTGCTTCACAATATACTGTAATTAGAATTTAGCACCCCCATTTTCTATAGCCTTTTTTATGGCATCAACTTTATCAACAACTTACCTTGAGCTGTCCCTGCACGTTCCTCAGCTGTTTCTGGGCCTCTGCCGCTTGGCGGTTGGAGTGGCTCAGTTGGACCTCCATCTCGTTCAGGTCTCCCTCCATCTTCTTCTTCACCCTGAGAGCATCATTCCTGCTGCGGACCTCAGAGTCCAGGGTGCTCTGCATGGAGTCAATCACCCTCTGGCTGTTCCTCTTTATCTGCTCCATCTCCTCGTCCTTCTCGGACAGCTTCCTGTCAACCTCACCCTTGATCTGGTTCAGCTCCAGCTGCACGCGCAGGATCTTGGACTCTTCGTGCTCCAGTGTTCCCTGTATTATATTTAGGGTTAGCTTTAAACGGCTTCTGAAACAACCCATGTAGCTGGTAACTCCAATAAGTTTGTAGTTTGTACCTCAGCCTCCTCCAGAGCGGTCTGGATCTCAGACTTCTCGGTCTCCACAGTTTTCTTGGCTTTCTCCAGCTCATGGATGCTCTTACCAGTCTCTCCAATCTGCTCAGTCAGGTCAGAGATCTCCTCTGAAATGTATGAATTAAAAATATTTGAATGCTATATTTTTTATGTGTTGGTTATATGGTTATATATATATATAAGTTGCCCCAATCAGTACTGAGAACCGTTTTATAATTTGAATATATATAATAAGAACATTGTACCGTTATTCACAGTGCCCTTTAATGAGAAAGGTGAAATAAACACTCACGCTGGAGGTTCTTGTTCTCCCTCTTCAGGGTCTCCAGTTGGTCCAGACTCTCCTCATAGGAGTTCTTCATCTTGAAGAGCTCAGTGCCCAGAGAACGAGCCTCCTTCTGAGCTCCTTCCAGCTCAGCCTGGCCCTCCTCAAACTTCTGCTTCCACTCAGCCAGAACCTAGTTCCATTAAATGTTTTTGTCAGTGCCTAGCAGTCAAATGAACATTTTACTCATAATGGTTTTCCTTCTAAAAAGCTGAATGTTTATATTTTCAAAATGCAATTAATTATAAACATGAACCAAGCGCAGTTTCTTTTTACTGTATACTTTATTTACCCTGTTTGTAAAAACACTATATCCACATCATTAACCAAGGACAGCGTCTGTTTTGAGTGACTTACCTATAATTTACTGATCACACAGACTTTTGTAAGAAGTACTGTTAGTATTAAAGGTTGGTGAGTGACTCTTAAAAGATTATTGTATCATCTAATTTGTAATGTGACAGTTATAAATTAGTGATTTAATTCAAACTCTTATGGTCTCTTGTTTCTGGGGTATGTTCACCTTGTCAAAGTTCCTCTGCTTCTTGTCAAGGTTGGCAGCCATGGCGTTGGCCCTCTCCACATCAATCATGAGGTCCTCCACCTCTCCCTGCAGTCTCTGCTTGGTCTTTTCCAGGGAGGCACACTTGGAGTTGGTAGCCTCAATGGTCTCCTCAGCCTCCTGCAGACGCTGAGCCAGCTTCTTCCTGACATTAAGTGATGGGTAGTTAAAATTGCATTTATGTCAGGATAGCAACCAGAAATTGGCAAGTTTAAACCATATATTTATGCCTGACTCAAAACTATAGCTACCTGCATGCGGTGTCATGTGATTTATTTTCTTCTGACTAAATTCTACTTACTTGGCCTCCTCCAGCTCCTCAGTTCTCTGGATTGCATCAGTCTCGTACTTGGTCCTCCACTGAGCCACCTCACCGTTAGCCTTGGACATGCCGCGTTGCAGCTCAGCCTTGGCCTCCTGCTCCTCCTCAAACTGCTCCCTCAGCAGGTCACAGTCGTGGTGGGCAGACTGGACACCGTGGGCCAGTGCGTTCTTAGCCTAAAAGAGAAAAATAGGGGAGAAAATGTCTTGAGAATTAAAAAATGTAGATGATGTTACACATGAATCAAAGTATAGTAAAGAAGACTAAAAACATCTCCATCTGAACTCTGTTGACACTTTACTTTTCAGACCCCTACCTTGACCTCCTCCTCAATTTGCCTCTTGAGCTCCTCAATCTGCTGGACAAAGGCCTGCTTCCCTCTGGTCAGCTGGGATACAAGACCTTCTTTCTCCTCCAGCTGGCGACCAAACTCACCTGTGGAGAGAAACACAAGTTATTTAGTTGAACACTTCAAACCAGCAGACAGAACTGCTATGAGGCAGGCAGTGATGAGTGTCCAAATTACCATTCTCTGTCAAGAGTCTTGCTCTCTGTCCGCTGATATCATTGATCTGGCGAATGTTCTCATCACTCTTGGTCTTGATCTCACTCAGCTGATCCTCCAGAGTTCGGCACATCTTCTCCAGATTGCCCTGAATGATGAAATACCCACACTGTTGAATGTATATAGCTAGGGGAAATTCATGCCAAATTGTTTACCATGAAGAAAATACATTGTTTTAAATACCTTATTGTTAAACTAACCTTAGCCTTGGCCACAGCCTCCATGTTGGAGGAGAGGTCATCAATCTCCATCTTGTACTCGCTCTTCTCCTTCTCCAGCTTCTGCTTGACGCGCTGCAGGTTGTCGATCTGCTCTCCCAGCTCTGCCACACTGTCAGCCTGCTTCTTCCTCAAGGCTGCAGCTGTGGCCTCGTGCTGCAGGGTCGACTCCTCCAGGTCACGTCTCAGCTTCTGGAACTCGGCCTCACGCTTCTTGTTCATCTCAATCTGAGCAGCAGTAGCACCTCCAGCCTCCTCCAGCCTCTCGCTGATCTCCTCAAGTTCCCTGGAGAGATCGGCCCTCTGCTTCTCCACCTTAGCCCTGGCAGCACGCTCAGCCTCAATCTCCTCCTCCAGCTCCTCAATACGAGCCTATAAGACAGATAAAAACAAGTCAGTGCACATGAGCAAGTAGCAGATGATGATTCTAAAAAAAGTTCCAAACCATTTTAAAGTGGAGTGCCTGATGAGGAAAAAATCTTTGAACTGTATTTTTTCCTGGTAAATTTACAGTACCTGGAGCTCTTTGATCTTCTTCTGCAGCTGGGCACCCAGAGACTGTTCATCCTCAATCTTGCTGAGGAGCTGGCTGGTCTCAAAGTCCTTCCTGTAGAGCACAGGTGGAAGATGTATTTTACAATGTAAACATTTCACATTGTTTTAATTTAATGTAAACGTCAACGTCAAGAACAACAGAAAATGATTCACTAATCGATTCACTGAATTTGAAAATAACTTACTTCTTGATCTTCTCCTCGGACTGCTGCTTGTCGTTCTCCAGGTCCATTATGGACTCCTGGGCCAGTTTCAGGTCTCACTCCAGCTTTCTCTTGGCTCTCTCCAGGTCCATACGGAGCTTCTTCTCTTGCTCAAGAGAACCCTCCAGCTACAGAAGAAAATACCTTTGTTATTAATATGCATATGCATAAAAGATATGTTTTTGGAAATACTTAAGAAACCTGTTGACTTACGTCATCAACTTGCTGTTCCAGCTTAGTCTTGGCCTTGGTCAAAGTGTTGACTTTGTCCTCCTCAGCCTGGAGGTCATCCAGTGTCTGCTGGTGGGCCTCTTGCAGGGCTTTCTTCTCCTTAGTCAGCTTGGCAAGGCTCTCATCCTGAGATGCCATCTCCTCAGTCAGGTTTTTTACCTAAACACAACAAATCAGTTAGCCAGTTTGGAGCTTTTATGATAAATGAACAGGCTGTTTTACATGTGAATCAGTAAAACATCTAGAACCATTATCATCATTACATTAGTTCATATTTAAAATGATATTTTTTTATTATTTTGTGTTTAAAATATTACGACCAGACCTTGTTCTCTGTAGCATGCTTCTCCTTCTCCACTTTGGCCAGGGTGAGCTCCAGGTCATCAGTGTCCTTCTTCAGCTCAGAGCATTCATCCTCCAGCTTCCTCTTCTTTGCTGTCAGCTCAGCGTTCATCTCCTCCTCATCCTCTAGCCTCTCGGTTGTCTCTTTAAGCTTGGCCTCCAGCTGGATCTTGCTCTTGATCAAACCCTCACACCTCTCCTCAGCGTCATTCAGACTCTCTCCTTCCTGGGAGGAATAGATCTCCATAAGCATAAACATTCCAAAAAATTTTTTGTTGGGAGTACAATTTAATACTTACAGATGCAACTTGGAGGCTCAGGTCATTCTTTTCTTGGAGCAGAGTGACCATTTTCTCCTCAAGCTCCTTCTTACGAGCTTCAGCTTTGGCCAGGTTAACTTTGCACTTCTCAAAATCCTCCTTCATATTGGCCAGCTCCTTCTCAGTCTCAGCACTCTTCAACAGAGGCTTTATCTTGTAATAAACCTTCATCCAGGGCCAGTGCTTCACATTCATGAAGGAGCGGATGTTGTACTGGATTGTGTAGACTGAATCCCTAATATTCAGATACAAATGAATTAGTAACTATTAGCATAACTAGTTATTTTTTTGCTTATTTATTTAAAAAGCATCTTACCTCCTCTCCATCATCTTGGTAAACTCCCTTCTCATGAGGTATCCACGGCAAAGAGCCTGTGTCATGGTCACAAGAGAGGCCAGTTTCTCGTCTCTCATCTCCTCCAGAACTCCCATGGTACCAGCTTTGAAGAACACCTGAAATTGAAATTACAAGATCAGAACAAGTGAGTGGACAGTTGGATGTCTACAGGAAAATCTCTAGCATTAGTACATCCCTGTGTTTCTGGCTACTGACCTTGGTGTGTCCAAACTTGTACTCCTCAGGATTGACATCAATTGACCCAAGCAGCTTCTCACAAGCTTTCTTGTTGTCAATGAACTGACCCTCAGGGATGACGCTGGCATTCAGTACCTTTTATCTGTATAGGTTGGAAACGAAACAGTTTAACCCTAAACCTTACTGTAACATTTCTCATATGAAAGATCTTTAAAATAGCTGTTTAGTTTATATTTGTGTTTTATAATGTGGGCCTCTGTTTAAAATCAGCATAGAGGATTCTGCTGGGGAAGCCCTTTCTGCCGATTCTGATGCCCTCCAGCACACCGTTACACCTCAGCTGGTGGATAACCAGAAAGTTCTCCATCAGACCTAAAAGCCAACGATAAAGATGTTGATTTATCAATACACAGAATCCATCCGCTGTTTTTGTCAAACATGTGTCGTTGTCAGATCAAGTGACGCTATAAAGAACATGTTGGAATCCCCTAACCAAAAATGTATAAGTGGCTCAAACATGCGGGTAATTTTGTATTCGTTAAATGAGGTGCCTTACTTCTTTCAAATTCAGTCTGAAACTTATCAAAACAGGACACAGGTGTCTACAACAAAGTACTAAATATGCTTAATGGGAGGCCGTGGTGGAGAATTGATTCGCCGTATAATTTCATTGCTGTTCATGTAATCAGAATTATTTACCAAAGAATTTGAACAGTTTGTGTAACAGTGTTACTTTTTATTGTTTCTTTTACCTGGAGTCTTGGACTCGTTGGGGATCAGGCAGCGCACAAAGTGAGGATGGGTGCTCCTCAAGTTGGTCATCAGTTAGCCCAAATTCTCCTGTTAGTAGGTTATAAAGAGTAAATCAATGCACAGAGGACAGACCATGTCAGTGAATCTTGGGAGCTAGGTAAATATTGCAATATCTAAACAATGCTTTAACTATCTGCAAAATAAAGAAAATCCAAAGTGACCTTAGAATGAATAGCATAAGCCAACTCACTCTGAACTGAGAAGACACAGTCTGCATGGAACCACCCTTCTTCTTTCCTCCTTTCTTTGAGGTATCTGTTAGGAGAATCAAAGAACGTCATAAATGGAAGAAAACTTAATTGAAAAAAATGAATAAAAAACGTATATTTTTAATATACACTTGGGTACACACCCTCAGCAGCTGCAGGTGGGTAGAGAACAGACAGAAGTTTGACAGAGGACTTCTGGTAAAGCTGGACCACTGAGTCGTTCAGGGGATCCTTGTTCTTGTCCAGCCAGCCGCAGATGTTGCAGTCCACAGTACCAGCATAATGGACCAGGGAGAAGTGGGCCTCAGCCTTGCCCTTTGCAGGCTTTGGCTTCTCAAAGGCTTTGTTCTTTCCCAGATGCTGGTCGTACAGCTTGTTCTTGAAGGAAGTGTCTGAGGCCTTGGGGAACATGCACTCCTCTTCTAGGATGGAGAAGATGCCCATGGGCTGTGTAAACAAAACCAAAAATCACATTAGTGAGATTACCAGGATGTTCTCTGTCTAAGTACATATCATATCCAAAGTAAAGTGTGAACCTATCTTAATACATAGCTTACCTTCTCAATAAGCTCAATGCAGGCAGCCAAGTCCATGCCAAAGTCAATAAATGCCCAGATGATGCCCTCCTTCTTGTACTCCTCTTGCTCCAGGACAAACATGTGATGGTTGAAGAACTGTTGCAGTTTCTCATTGGTGAAGTTGATGCACAACTGCTCCATGCTGTTGTACTGTAAATAAAAGTTCAAAGAAAAATCACAGACACACAAAAAAATCACTCCCTTGACTTAGTACTGTCAAAATGTCAAACTCTCAATCTGAATGACGTTGAAGTATATTTGTATATTTTGCCTGGGAAGCAGCTGTATTCAAATTCTATTATAATGACCAGAACATTTTCGTATTCCGTTTGAAATGATAAAGGGAACAGACAAATAGTTTTCTCAGTTCAATCTGTCAGTCAATTGATCACTCACATCGAAGATCTCAAACCCGGCAATGTCAAGCACACCGATATAGAAGTTTCTGGGTTGTTTTGTGTCCAACATCTGGTTGATACGGATGACCATCCACAAGAACATCCTCTCATAGATGGACTTAGCCAGAGCCATTACTGAATTATTCACCTGTTGATCAACAAAGCCATGACTTACCACATCCATAGTAAATTGAATTTGATGGTTTTCAACCTGAATTTATTGTAGATGGTTTACAAAGGACTTACTTGAGGCACTGTCTGACCTTTGGTCACATACTCATTTCCGACCTTCACCTTAGGGTAGCACAAGGCTTTCAGCATGTCAGCAGAGTTCAGACCCAGGAGGTAGGAGATTTTGTCAGCCACTGGAAGGTTAATAGAGAAATATGTTAATAAACTTGATATCAGTTAATGCTTCTACTTAATACACATTTTGTTTAAATATCTATGAATGCCGTTTTCCACTGGCAGTAAGACTCACCCTCTGTGCCGTCTGGCTCAGCCTGCTCCTCACGCTGCTTCTGTTTGAAGTGCATGTTGCCATGTTGCATGACAGCACCTGTGAGTTTCCAGATGTAAACCTTCTCTTCAGCTGTGAAGCCCAGGATGTCAATGGCACTCTAATGAAATATGCTTTTTTGTTCAGTGCAAAGTATTTACATGAAACCGAAATCATTTAGTTTGATCCTGTTTGCTGCGGTTTTAAGCACTCTGTTTTATAAGAGATAAGGCAATGAATTACACTCAAAGTTCTTATTCTTACAATTTCTGATTTAACCCTTAAGATGACTCACATCTGTGGCGTCCAGCTCCTCCTTGTCATCAATACTGGCCACAGTGATCTGACCCTGGCTGATCATGGGGAAGTTGTAGGGATTGGTGGTGATGAGTGTCATTTCTAGTTAGAAATTTTCAATTTGGACACAACTTAACTGGAATTGGTAACGATACAATTCATTGGATGTAAATGATAAAAACTGTACAATCTTGAAAGCTATCAATGAAACAAGGGCTGAACAAATGACTCATTCTGTGTCTCACCAACAATCTCAGGCTTGTGTTTAGTCATCATCTGGTAGAAGATGTGGTAGCCTCTCTCATCAGGGAGCTGGAAGCTCACTCTAGACTTCTCCAGCAGGTCTGAGAGAGGAGAAAGAAGAGGAGAAACAACAGTATAACTGCAAATACATACATCACAACCGTTATAAAATCGTACATCGTAAATATAGGTGTTTTTTAGATCATTGCTAATTCCTTGCTTTCTAATTGTCATCCCCCAGCAACAACATAGTTGAATGTGCAACTCTTTTGTATCTGCTTGTATTAGAATAATCCCTATTCATTATGCATTGAAAAACAGTGGAACTCACAGGTCTCAATGTCAGCACTAGCCAGCTTGCCCAGAGTGTTGAAGTGAATCCTGATGAATTTACCCTGGAGGGAAAGCAAGAGAAGTTAGGGCCTGAAGCTAACTGAATGAACACTTAGAAATTATGAACTATTGGTTTATATACTCACAAAGCGCGATGAGTTGTCATTCCTCACTGTCTTGGCATTACCGTAAGCCTCCAGTAGGGGGTTAGCAGCAATGATCTGATCCTCAAGAGAACCCTGAAGGAGTCGAATACATGTTGGTTACTGACAAATCATACCATAATTTCTTTCATTTAGGTTAGGTCAACAAGCAATGTAAAAAAAGGGCTTGCCAAAGCTTTGCTGTTATTTGAAGGTATAAATGAGCCTTGCCTGCATTTTGCCTGGGGTTGCCTCCTTCTTCTTCTCACCACCAGACACAGCAATGGTGGCAAAGTACTGGATGACACGCTTGGTGTTGACAGTCTTTCCAGCACCGGATTCTCCACTGGTTCAAAATAAATATAACTGTCAATGCTCTGATCTTAAGTCATCAGATGTCATATTTGGTCAAATGAAGACCCTATTATAACATATTCTAAGTGGATGTGGACTATGATACATTTTGAGTTATGCAACCAACTGTATTAATACCAACAGTGTCTGAGAGCTGTAAAGTAGGTTACCAAATATAGCGGTAATGTTAATTTTGGTCCATTAATCAAATTATACTCACGTAATCAGGACAGACTGGTTCTCCCTATCTGTAAGTAAATAATAATATTTAAAGCTTTTAGTTCAATTTGTAAAAAATTCTCAGTTAAGTTTACATTTTTAACGACTTGTTTATCTTACCTATGTAAATAACTCTCAGGCAGACTTTCCTTACTACAGCCATTTCGATTTAAACTATAAGGCCAAGTTAACAGTTTGATTAACCCTTTATTATAATAAGTATTTTACCAGTCAACATGAACTGAAAGGCGTTGTCAGAGACGGAGAAGATGTGGGGTGGAGCCTCCATACGCTTCTTCCCTCTGTAGGCATTCACAACCTCCTGGTCGTACACAGGGAGCCACTTGTAGGGGTTCACCGTGGCACAGAACAGCCCGGAGGTGGTCTAGATAGGAGAATGATACACCACATTAATCTTATAGGGTTTGAAGGCAATTATTACAGAATATACATAAACATTAATAATGATGCTGCTTGCATTCAATTACTTAGAACTCATGCATAGTCTTACGTAGATCATCCATTGCTGCAAAACGCTCTTTGAGGTTATACAGGACAGAGGCTTCATTCAGGTAGGTCATCATGGCCATGTCCTCAATCTTGTCAAACTTGGGAGGGTTCATTTGCAAGATTTCCTCATCTTTGAAGATTTTAGTCTGAAATAAAAGTTTTAAAATAAAGAATTAATTGATGCATCTCTTTTCCATACAATAGCAGAAAATCAGTTCAGTGTCATTATTTTAGACCTCAGATGTTATTTTAGCCAATCCCTAAATCCAGTTGTATTTGGTTCAGTAATAGCAAAATAATTCATCCACCACACATACCTCCTGAGTGTCAATGACTTTCACTTCACACTTCCCCTCATCCCTCTTAAGGATGGTAGCCTTAAGATACAGATCCTTAACGTCAGGGATATAGCAGGCGTTCTTAGCATCAGAAGGTGCTGTCTGGGCCTCAATCCTCTCCTTCTCTGGCTTACGGAGGTAGATGGCGGCCTTGCCGTAAGCGGCCATCTCCGCGTCTGTACTCATGGTGGCGGTTTACTGAGGGCAAGGGATTGTTAACATACATGAAAACACATACAATGAATCACTGAAAATGTCCCCCACATCAAACCTGTAGCTATTCTCAAGTTATCATAGTCCCAATGTAATCAATATAGAAACCCTAACCCTGTAGCTATTCTCCAGTTATGATAGTCCCAATGTAGTCAATGTAGAAACCTTAACCCTAACCCTGTAGCTATTTTCCAGTTATGATAGTCCCAATGTAATCAATATAGAAACCCTAACCCTGTAGCTATTCTCCAGTTATGATAGTCCCAATGTAATCAATGTAGAAACCTTAACCCTAACCCTGTAGCTATTCTCCAGTTATGAGAGAACTCCAGTTAGTCCCAATGTAATCACTTTATATGCTAGAGGATGTTTCCGAGTTGAATCTGTGGGTCACGAGCACTGCTAATGGTATTTGTTTTATACTTTATGAATGTGTTTTTTGTCATGTGGAAAATCTTTTTTTTCCTGCTTTTTATTTACTGTTAAAAAATGAAATTGCCAAATACATCTAGTTGAAGATAACACTATATGTAAAGACATTTATAACCCCTTTAATGGAACATTTTTTATTTGACTGAAATGTATTAAGAAAATGCTACGTTGTGACTGATACTAATAGTACCATCCATCCTTTCAATCTTGGTACATTTTTGGATAATGATCAACAGTACAAACGTAAATTGTCAAACTTAGTGGTATAGCTGTCAGCTATAAGAAAGTTTAAAGAATAGAAATAAAAGGTTGTCTGCAAATATATTGAAGCTAAATATATTCAAACTAGGACTCACCTTGTTTTTCCCTCCCAAATGAATTTAGTTTACGTGAACCCTGCAAGACAGATGAAGCGTTTGACCCAAAAGTATTGAAGTGATATTATGTATATAATATATACGAAGTATAATGTATATTGTTGAACTAACAAGTATCTAAGTAATATAATCTATATAGTATCGAAGTAAGTATAACGCATATGGTTGAAGTACCAAATATCTAAGTAAGTATAATGTTCAACACTGTGCAAAAGTTTTAGGCAGGTGTGGAAAGTAAGAATGCTTTAAAAAATCGAAGTGTTAATATATATCTTTTTTATCAATTAACTAAATGCAAAGTGAATGGACAATCCAAATTAGATCAATATTTGCTGACCACTCTTTGCTTTCAAATTTTTTACAGCATTTTTTCACATCTGGCTAAAACTTTTGCACAGTACTGTATATAGTAACTACATAAGTATAATGTATATAGTATCTACTTAAGTATAATGTATATAGTATCTACTTAAGTATAATGTATATAGTATCTACTTAGTTATAATGTATATAGTATCTACATAAGTATAATGTATATAGTAACTACATAAGTATAATGTATATAGTATCTACATAAGTATAATGTATATAGTATCTACTTAAGTATAATGTATATAGTATCTACATAAGTATAATGTATATAGTATCTACATAAGTATAATGTAGATAGTATCTGAAGTGTTCTCAAGGTCTTACCACACAGGTAGAAGTCAGGCCATGGATGCTGAGCTGTAGAGGTACCCTTATATACGTTTCAGAGTGCCTCACAAGCAAAGAATAATTATGGATCACTCTCCCCTCAAGGCAGGGAGTTGAAGGGGACTCCCCCTCTCCCTCTGCCCTTCCTTGGTTCTCTCCTCCCTATAGTTGTGCTCTAAAAAAAAATATTGATTATCTAGCACTATTTCCAATGCCGTTAGGACATTTCAAAAGTGACCGTAAAAAAAACACAACATCATTAGTAAATTAAAAAAATGAATTATAAAGTAGCCGGGTTTCTGACCAATGAAACAAATGATTAGCAATATAAATGTACACCTACATTTTCCAAAAGCCAAGCCGTAAGAGCAGCTTGTTAAGTAGTTCAGTGTGACATAATTATGAGGGTGGAGTGTTTTGTAATTAGTAGTTACATTTACTGATCTTTTTAGAATTATTATCTTGAAGTCTTTACATTAATGTGTGTACCAACAATACCAGAGAACATTTAACATTTATATTTTGTTCTGTACGTCAACAAAACAAGCTTGTGTGAGCTCGTGCTCATGTGAGTCTAGTACGTACCTTTCCTCATACTAGCAGATGGCACTGCATCGTTTACGGAATACAAATAGTTTAGCAGTGTTTGTTAAAAGGAAACCCTGAATATTGACTGGGCCCTGCAATTACAGACAAGAAATACATCCATCGGATGAAGATGATACATACGAAAGTCAAAGACAAAGACAAACAGTGTAGCACAAAATAATCCTGTCGGTAACAGCGTATGTGTGATCAGAGAGCATCGAACACAGAATAATACTGTAGGTAACAGCGTATGTGTGATCAGAGAGCATCGAACACAGAATAATACTGTAGGTAACAGCGTATGTGTGGTCAGAGAGCATCGAACACAGAATAATACTGTAGGTAACAGCATATGTGTGGTCAGAGCATCAAACACAGAATAATACTGTAGGTAACAGCGTATGTGTGGTCAGAGCATCGAACACAGAATAATACTGTAGGTAACAGCATATGTGTGGTCAGAGCATCGAACACAGAATAATACTGTAGGTAACAGCGTATGTGTGGTCAGAGCATCAAACACAGAATAATACTGTAGGTAACGGCGTATGTGTGGTCAGAGAGCATCAAACACAGAATAATACTGTAGGTAACAGCGTATGTGTGGTCAGAGAGCATCAAACACAGAATAATACTGTAGGTAACAGCGTATGTGTGATCAGAGAGCATCGAACACAGAATAATACTGTAGGTAACAGCATATGTGTGGTCAGAGCATCGAACACAGAATAATACTGTAGGTAACAGCGTATGTGTGATCAGAGAGCATCGAACACAGAATAATACTGTAGGTAACAGCGTATGTGTGATCAGAGAGCATCGAACACAGAATAATACTGTAGGTAACAGCGTATGTGTGGTCAGAGCATCAAACACAGAATAATACTGTAGGTAACAGCATATGTGTGATCAGAGAGCATCAAACACAGAATAATACTGTAGGTAACAGCATATGTGTGGTCAGAGCATCGAACACAGAATAATACTGTAGGTAACAGCGTATGTTTGGTCAGAGCATCAAACACAGAATAATACTGTAGGTAACAGCGTATGTGTGGTCAGAGCATCAAACACAGAATAATACTGTAGGTAACAGCGTATGTGGTCAGAGCATCAAACACAGAATAATACTGTAGGTAACAGCGTATGTGTGGTCAGAGAGCATCAAACACAGGATAATACTGTAGGTAACAGCGTATGTGTGATCAGAGAGCATCGAACACAGAATAATACTGTAGGTAACAGCGTATGTGTGGTCCGAGAGCATCAAACACAGAATAATACTGTAGGTAACAGCATATGTGTGGTCAGAGAGCATCGAACACAGAATAATACTGTAGGTAACAGCGTATGTGTGATCAGAGAGCATCAAACACAGAATAATACTGTAGGTAACAGCGTATGTGTGATCAGAGAGCATCGAACACAGAATAATACTGTAGGTAACAGCGTATGTGTGATCAGAGAGCATCAAACACAGAATAATACTGTAGGTAACAGCATATGTGTGGTCAGAGCATCAAACACAGGATAATACTGTAGGTAACAGCATATGTGTGATCAGAGAGCATCAAACACAGAATAATACTGTAGGTAACAGCGTATGTGTGGTCAGAGCATCAAACACAGGATAATACTGTAGGTAACAGCGTATGTGTTGTCAGAGAGCATCAAACACAGAATAATACTGTAGGTAACAGCATATGTGTGGTCAGAGCATCGAACACAGAATAATAAGGTAGGTAACAGCGTATGTGTGGTCAGAGCATCGAACACAGAATAATACTGTAGGTAACAGCGTATGTGTGGTCAGAGCATCAAACACAGAATAATACTGTAGGTAACAGCGTATGTGTGGTCAGAGCATCAAACACAGAATAATACTGTAGGTAACAGCATATGTGTGGTCAGAGCATCAAACACAGAATAATACTGTAGGTAACAGCGTATGTGTGGTCAGAGAGCATCAAACACAGAATAATACTGTAGGTAACAGCATATGTGTGGTCAGAGCATCAAACACAGGATAATCCTGTAGGTAACAGCGTATGTGTGGTCAGAGAGCATCGAACACAGGATAATCCTGTAGGTAATAGCATATGAGTGATCAGAGTTTCAAACACAGGATAATACTGTAGGTAACCCATTTACTCATTCAGTATGGGTTTCATTATTGTAATCCCTGATATTCCATTAGACATTTCTCTAATCTATAAACATATCATAAATACAAACATATGCCGCTCTGAGAGTGTGTCACATTTCTTTGGGCTACTGCCACCTCAACAGGAGAGTGCCGGCTAGCGCCATCCAAAACAGAAAACCATCGGTCTCTACTCATGTTTCTGTCTTTAGAGTATTTGGAAGCTGAAAAACTATTGTCAGCCAAGTATCTAGGATAGCACATGCAAACCATTTTATAGAGAATATCTATTTACAATAACTCGGCTAATTGGTAAATGATTGGGAACAGAATAACCTTCATAGAGCCTTTACAGCAGGCTTCCGGAAAGGTGTTGATGTTAATACCCACTAAAATGATATGGCCAGGCAACAGCTGAGCCACAGCTGACTAGAAAGTCTCCCATTATTAAAAGGCCAAGTGATGACAATGTCACAAGATGAAGACAGCAACGGGCAACTCAATGGAATTTGAGACTAGTCAATTTGTACATCTAAAGTATAGCAATAATGGTTTTGTGTTTTGTCTGAAAATCCCCGCTGAGTTTCTGGCAACCTGTCTAAACCCTAAGCATTTGCCCTCCTGAGGCTGTTTCATTCTAATTTGGGATCTGTCCCATTCTTTGGCACCGCTCCATGTAACTTTCATTCTAACAGTATTGCCAGAGCAACTATTGCCTACTCTACTGCTGAAAGCTGTCCAAATCTAAGGGTATATTTACAGTTTCAATATCAGACAGGGGAGTGTCTGGATTCATTGAAGACATACTGGGACAGTTACAGTGGCTTGCAAAAGTATTCATACCCCTTGAACTTTTCCATATTTTGTCACATTACAACCACAAACATATATATATTTCACTGGAATTTAATGTGAAAGACCAACACAAAGTGGTATACAATTGTGAAGTGGAACGAAAATTATATATCATTCAAAACATTTTTTACAAATAAAAAACTGAAAAGTGCGGTGTGCAAAAGTATCCAGCCCCCCTGAGTCAATACTTTGTGGAACCACCTTTTGCTGCAATTACAGCTGCAAGTCTTTTAGGGTATGTCTCCACCAGCTTTGCACATCTAGTGACTGACATTTTTGCCCATTCTTCTTTGCAAAACAGCTCAAGCTCAGTCAGATTAGATGGAGAGCGTTTGTGAACAGCAGTTTTCAGATCTTGCCACAAATTCTCGATTGGGTTTAGGTCTGGACTTTGACTGGGCCATTCTAACACATGAATATGTTTTGTTTTAAACCATTCCATTGTAGCCCTGGCTTTATGTTCAGGGTCGTTGTCCTGCTGGAAGGTGAACCTCCGCCCCAGTCTCAAGTCTTTTGCAGACTCCAACAGGTTTTCTTCCAAGATTGCCCTGTATTTGGCTCCATCCATCTTCCCATCAACTCTGACCAACTTCCCTGTCCCTGCTGAAGAGAAGCAGCCCCAGAGCATGATGCTGCCACCACCATATTTGACAGCGGGGATGGTGTGTTCAGAGTGATGTGCAGTGTTAATTCTCCGCCACACATAGCGTTTTGCATTTAGGCCAAAAAGTTCAATTTTGGTCTCATCTGACTAAAGCACCTTGTTCCACATGTTTGCTGTGTCCCCAACATGGCTTCTGGCAAACTGGAAACGGGACTTTTTATGGTTTTCTTTTAACAATGGCTTTCTTCTTGCCACTCTTCCATAAAGACCACATTTGTGCAGTGCACGACTAATAGTTGTCCTGTGGACAGATTCCCCCACCTGAGCTGTGGATCTCTGCATTTCGTCCAGAGTCACCATGGGCCTCTTGGCTGCGTCTCTGATCAGTGCTCTCCTTGTTCGGCCTGTAAGTTTAGGTGGACGGCCTTGTCTTGGTAGGTTTACAGTTGTGCCATACTCTTTCCATTTTCGGATAATGGATTGAACAGTGCTCCGTGAGATGTTCAAAGCTTGGGAAATCTTTTTATAGCCTAACCCTGCTTTAAACTTCTCCACAACCTTATTCCTGACCTGTCTGGTGTGTTCTTTGGACTTCATAATGCTGTTTACTCCCCAATATTCTCTTAACCAACCTCTGAGGCCGAGCAGCTGTATTTGTACTGAGATTAGATTACACACAGGTGGACTCATTTTAGTCATTAGCAGTCATCAGGCAACTTCTGAATGCAATTGGTTGCACTCAGAGAAAAGGGGGCTGGATACTTTTGCACACCGCACTTTTCAGTTTTTTATTTGTAAAAAATGTTTTGAATCATGTATAATTTTCGTTCCACTTCACAATTGTATACCACTTTGTGTTGGTCTTTCACATTAAATTCCAGTGAAATATATTTATGTTTGTGGTTGTAATGTGACAAAATATGGAAAAGTTCAAGGGGTATGAATACTTTTGCAAGCCACTGTACATGACGGTACAGAGTCCAGACTTCTTTCCTGATGAGATGATTGGGCAGCAACAGATTTAGTGACTATTGCTAATCATTCAGAAACCCTACTTCTTCTTTAGTCCTTCTTTGAAGTATTTGTCTATGACAGTTCTAAATGATTAACAGGTGCAAAAGAATTGTATGATTTTCTCATTTTCAATGGTACACTATACACGAAAACACTTGGTTCAGTTTCATTTTAATAATCCACAAAGTCAGTGAACAGTCATTGTTTATTTTAAACTATCAGCAAAAGCATTACAGTGTATGATCATATTTTATGAAACATATAAATGCTTTGGCAGATGCACTGGGTACGTCTATTGAGGTTCTTTTCCCTGAAAGTAAAAAAAGAAAATGAATTGCAGTATAATCATAAATATGTAAATCAATGAATGTATCCTAATATAAAATAACTGAGATTAGTAAGGCCAGATCTTTACCTTTCCAGAGTCGCGGCTCTTGGCTCTGAGTTTGTTGACCTGAGACTCAGCAATGTCAGCACGCTCCTCAGCCTCCTCCAGCTCATGCTGAACCTTCCTGAACTTAGACATGTGGGAGTTTGCTGCTTCCTCCTGAAAGAGGGTAAAGGAAATGACAATAGCAAATTAATAAACTGATATATGCTGCTGTTTTGTAAAACAAGTGTTGATAAATCTTAGATGGAACGTACCGCTTCCTCAGCCTGTCTCTTGTAAGCCTTCACTTTAAGCTGCAGCTTGTCCACCAGATCCTGAAGCCTGGCCTTGTTCTTCTTATCCTCTTCAGTCTACATAAAAAAAAGAACACATGAATACATTGTTCTGTCTACATTCTGGTGTGTGTTTGTGTGTGTGTTTCGTTTTTTACCTGGTAGGTGAGCTCCTTTACTCTGCGTTCGTACTTGCGAACCCCCTTTATGGCGTCAGCCCCTCTTCTTTGTTCAGCTTCCACTTCACTTTCTAACTCACGCACCTGCACAAAGACGTTCATTATTTGACTGGCATGTTCATAATGAAAATAACTTTATCCAATATATAGCTACAAAGCAACAATAAGAATATAATTTAATTGACTCATTTAACACAACACTTTCTAGAAGTAAAAACAAGACAGTCAACTCGCAACCATGTTGCTACGGTAACTCACCCTGGCTTCCAGTTTCTGGAGCTGCTTCTTGCCGCCCTTCATGGCCAGATTCTCAGCCTCATCCAGACGATGCTGCAGGTCTTTGACTGTCACCTCCAGGTTCTTCTTCATCCTCTCCAGATGAGAGCTGGTGTCCTGCTCCTTCTTCAGCTCCTCTGCCATCATGGCCGCCTTCAAATGTAAGAAAGGCAGTGCTGGTTTTGTATTGCAACGCGTCTTTTTTTTCAACACAGGTTCAATACGGATTTCTTTTTAGGCCAACACATTCATTTTGGCATTTTGTCAAAGCACATATGTACCTTATTTACTTTTAAACATGCGCACACATTGATATGTTCATCACAACCAACTACAGTATTTGGCTTCCTAGTCATGACGTGGTTTATAGACTCACATCAGTGATGGCCTTCTTGGCCTTCTCCTCTGCGTTTCTGGCCTCCTGGACGGTGTCGTCCACCTCACCCTGCACCTGGACCAGGTCAGTCTCCAGCTTCTTCTTAGTGTTCAGAAGACTGGTGTTCTGGAGGATAATATAAAGGAATACTTATTTCCAGATGAATCTCTTCGTATTGATTTGCGCTTTTATGAGCGTTTATGTGTACCTGAGAATGCAGCAGTCCCACTCTCTCGCTAGCGTCCACCAGCTCCTGCTCGGCCACTTTGCGGCCTCTCTCAGTCTGCTCCAGAGCCACTCTCAGCTCCTCAATCTCAGCCACCATCAGACCGTTTCTGCGCTCCACCATGGCTGCCTGCTCCTTCATGTCCTCTGCTGCACGGACAGCATCGTCCAGATGCAACTGGGCATCCTGAGAACAAAGACAAGCCAGGCATCTTAGTATAAAGGGACATTTTACCAAAAGAAGATGTATAATGTTTAAGGCACGATTACAGTCAAGGAATATTAACCTACACATGGATCTTGTTTTATCAACATTGCTCCGTGAGCCATATATACAATTTCTTTATCATTACCTTGAGCTGTCCCTGCACGTTCCTCAGCTGTTTCTGGGCCTCTGCCGCTTGGCGGTTGGAGTGGCTCAGTTGGACCTCCATCTCGTTCAGGTCTCCCTCCATCTTCTTCTTCACCCTGAGAGCATCATTCCTGCTGCGGACCTCAGAGTCCAGGTTGCTCTGCATGGAGTCAATCACCCTCTGGCTGTTCCTCTTTATCTGCTCCATCTCCTCGTCCTTCTCGGACAGCTTCCTGTCAACCTCACCCTTGACCTGGTTCAGCTCCAGCTGCACGCGCAGGATCTTGGACTCCTCGTGCTCCAGTGTTCCCTGTATTATATTTAGGGTTAGCTTTAAACGGCTTCTGAAACAACCCATGTAGCTGGTAGCTCCAACAAGTGCGTAGTTTGTACCTCAGCCTCCTCCAGAGCGGTCTGGATCTCAGACTTCTCGGTCTCCACAGTTTTCTTGGCTTTCTCCAGCTCATGGATGCTCTTACCAGTCTCTCCAATCTGCTCAGTCAGGTCAGAGATCTCCTCTGAAATGTATGAATTAAAAATATTTGAATGCTATATTTTTAATGTGTTGGTTATATGGTTATATATATATATAAGTTGCCCCAATCAGTACTGAGAACCGTTTTAAAATTGAATATTGTACCGTTACTCACAGTGCCCTTTAATGAGAAAGGTGAAATAAACACTCACGCTGGAGGTTCTTGTTCTCCCTCTTCAGGGTCTCCAGTTGGTCCAGACTCTCCTCAAAGGAGTTCTTCATCTTGAAGAGCTCAGTGCCCAGAGAACGAGCCTCCTTCTGAGCTCCTTCCAGCTCAGCCTGGCCCTCCTCAAACTTCTGCTTCCACTCAGCCAGAACCTGATATTGGCAGTAGTTTGATTAATGTATTTGTTAGTGTTTCACACAAATACAATTCCTGTGACCCACATAGCTTCACAAACCAAGGAGCTCTCTCTTAATAATCTAATAATATGTTTCATACTTTGTCACCAGCAAAGTGCCTATGATTCATCTTCAAAAATGTCACAAAAACCCTTAAGTCTTTTTCACCTTGTCAAAGTTCCTCTGCTTCTTGTCAAGGTTGGCAGCCATGGCGTTGGCCCTCTCCACATCAATCATGAGGTCCTCCACCTCTCCCTGCAGTCTCTGCTTGGTCTTCTCCAGAGAGGCACACTTGGAGTTGGTAGCCTCAATGCTCTCCTCAGCCTCCTGCAGACGCTGAGCCAGCTTCTTCCTTTTGACAATAATGATAAAGGGGTTTTAAAGAGGTTGGATGGGATTCATCACTATGATGAAGCCCAGTAGCAGAGACACATTTATACATATATTTCAATTACATTCATCCATAAAAATAAGTTATCCTCCCCTGTCACAATTGTTTTTTTAAATAATGGCGTTAATAAAAACAATAGCAGAGTCATTCGTTTTTTTTTTTATTTTACAATCAATAACAACAAGATATTTTGTGGTGTGGGTTTTAAGACAGCTATCTCATCACCTAAACACGCCAGGCAGGCCAGTTAGAGTGCAGACTGCAGATAAAGTGTCTAAAGTTAATGCATCCTGCAGACTTACTTGGCCTCCTCCAGCTCCTCAGTTCTCTGGATGGCATCAGTCTCGTACTTGGCCCTCCACTGAGCCACCTCACCGTTAGCCTTGGACATGCCGCGTTGCAGCTCAGCCTTGGCCTCCTGCTCCTCCTCAAACTGCTCCCTCAGCAGGTCACAGTCGTGGCGGGCAGACTGGACACCGTGGGCCAGTGCATTTTTTGCCTAAATATGACAAATTTGATTACTTCTGGCTCAAACGTTATGATATGAAAGAGCCCAGAGTAATGAAAGACAACAGATAAAGATATCGACTTTACGCTCGACTCATAGCTTTCTATTTTCTAAGCTTACCTTGACCTCCTCCTCAATTTGCCTCTTGAGCTCCTCAATCTGCTGGACAAAGGCCTGCTTCCCTCTGGTCAGCTGGGATACAAGACCTTCTTTCTCCTCCAGCTGGCGACCAAACTCACCTGTGGAGAGAAACACAAGTTAATCAGTCTAACACTTCAAAAAACAACAACAACAAAACAAATCTAAAAGAATGGCAGCAATGCATTGAGCATTAACATTACCATTATTATATATCACCCAGGTTCATATCACCTATGATATGTTTGTTGTTTGTCAATGTTACCATTCTCAGTCGTGAGTCTGGCTCTCTGTCCGCTGATATCGTTGATCTGGCGAACGTTCTCATCATTCTTGGTCTTGATCTCACTCAGCTGATCCTCCAGAGTGCGGCACATCTTTTCCAGATTGCCCTGAGTGATGAAATACCTTAATCATTTTCTTACATCAATTTACTGTATGTTACTAGGGGAAATTCATTGCAAAGTGTTTTCCATGAAGAAAATACATTCTGTTTTTATTTTGAATTAATTAATGATACCATATGTCTTAACCTACCTTAGCCTTGGCCACAGCCTCCATGTTGGAGGAGAGGTCATCAATCTCCATCTTGTACTCGCTCTTCTCCTTCTCCAGCTTCTGCTTGACGCGCTGCAGGTTGTCGATCTGCTCTCCCAGCTCTGCCACACTGTCAGCCTGCTTCTTCCTCAAGGCTGCAGCTGTGGCCTCGTGCTGCAGGGTCGACTCCTCCAGGTCACGTCTCAGCTTCTGGAACTCGGCCTCACGCTTCTTGTTCATCTCAATCTGAGCTGAAGTAGCACCTCCAGCCTCCTCCAGCCTCTCGCTGATCTCCTCAAGTTCCCTGGAGAGATCGGCCCTCTGCTTCTCTACTTTAGCCCTGGCAGCACGCTCAGCCTCAATCTCCTCCTCCAGCTCCTCAATACGGGCCTAGAGTAGGAGGAAATTATTCATTAAGATACCAATTTAAAATAAAAATACGAGCTTGAAATTACTCGTTAGACTCAATGTGCAGAAAGTAAATGGTAATTAATATGCATAAGACAGTTTGGTATTTCCTACTGTTTACGTCAACATCCTTGTTGTCAAATATGTCAGTTGAGAAGGTTGCTGTATGGTTAAAGCACCTGCATGTACTTCTGCTCTCCAAATATACAGTACCTGGAGCTCTTTGATCTTCTTCTGCAGCTGGGCACCCAGAGACTGTTCATCCTCAATCTTGCTGAGGAGCTGGCTGGTTTCAAAGTCCTTCCTGTAGAGCACAGGTGGAAGATGTATTTTACAGTGTGAACATTTCACAGTGTTTTAATTTAATCTAAACGTCAACATCAAAAAAATATTAAGAACAACAGAAAACGAATTCACTGAATTTGAAAATAACTTACTTCTTGAGCTTCTCATCAGACTGCTGCTTGTCGTTCTCCAGGTCCATTATGGACTCCTGGGCCAGTTTCAGGTCTCCCTCCAGCTTTCTCTTGGCTCTCTCCAGGTCCATACGGAGCTTCTTCTCTTGCTCCAGAGAACCCTCCAGCTAGAGAAGAAAATACCTTTGTTATTAAAATGCATATCTAAATAGATACGTTTTGGGAAATACTTTGGAAACCAATTGACTCACGTCATCAACTTGCTGTTCCAGCTTAGTCTTGGCCTTGGTCAAAGTGTTGACTTTGTCCTCCTCAGCCTGCAGGTCATCCAGTGTCTGCTGGTGGGCCTCTTGCAGGGCTTTCTTCTCCTTAGTCAGCTTTCCAAGGCTCTCATCTTGAGATGACATCTCCTCCGTCAAGTTTTTTACCTAAACACCAAAATAAATGTGTTGTTTTAAATCAAATGTATATGCTTTAAAGGAAGCAATGATAAACCCTTTTTAGTGTGTGCTTAAAATATTTCTCGGCTACTTTTAATCTCAAAAAGACTGTGTTCTCTTAATGTTACCTAAAAACAAAAACTTGCTTAGCCGGTTTCAAGCTTTTATTTCAGATGAACAGGCTGTTTTACTAAACAAACAGTAACACTCAAACTCTAACGCTAAACTGGAACAACTAATGAATGACGCTATCATCATTACAATAGTTTATTTTATACAAGAAGTAATAATTGTTGAAAATATATTTTTGTATTACTTTGTGTTCAAAATATTACTAACAGACCTTGTTCTCTGTAGCATGCTTCTCCTTCTCCACTTTGGCCAGGGTGAGCTCCAGGTCATCAATGTCCTTCTTCAGCTCAGAGCATTCATCCTCCAGCTTCCTCTTCTTTGCTGTCAGCTCAGCGTTCATCTCCTCCTCATCCTCTAGCCTCTCGGTTGTCTCTTTGAGCTTGGCCTCCAGCTGGATCTTGCTCTTGATCAAACCCTCACACCTCTCCTCAGCGTCATTCAGACTCTCTCCTTCCTGGGAGGAATAGAAAAGTAATGCTGTAAAAACTTACATCCAAGTTGGTGATAAATCTCCATAAGCATAAACATTACAAAAGATTTTTGTTGGGAGTCCAATTTAATACTTACAGATGCAACTTGGAGGCTCAGGTCATTCTTTTCTTGGAGCAGAGTGACCATTTTCTCCTCAAGCTCCTTCTTGCGAGCTTCAGCTTTGGCCAGGTTAACTTTGCACTTCTCAAAGTCCTCCTTCATGTTGGCCAGCTCCTTCTCAGTCTCAGCACTCTTCAACAGAGGCTTTATCTTGTAATAGACCTTCATCCAGGGCCAGTGCTTTACATTCATGAAGGAGCGGATGTTGTACTGGATTGTGTAGACTGAGTCCCTAATATACAGATCTTAATGGATTAGTAACTATTAGCGTAATTTATTATTTTGTATGCTTATTCATTTTAAAAGCATCTTACCTCCTCTCCATCATCTTGGTGAACTCCCTTCTCATGAGGTATCCTCTACAGAGAGCCTGTGTCATGGTAACAAGAGAGGCCAATTTCTCGTCTCTCATCTCCTCCAGAACTCCCATGGTACCAGCTTTGAAGAACACCTGTGAGACAGACATTCACCATGTGTTTAACAGTAGAAGTACTGTGCATGTATGGCTAAGAGTTAGTATTTCCGTATTTGGCACAGTTGGTCACATGAGACCAGTTACCTTGGTGTGTCCAAACTTAGTGATCAGAACAAGTGAGTGACTTTTCAATGTGAAGTATGTTTCTGGATACTCACCTTGGTGTGTCCAAACTTGTACTCCTCAGGATTCACATCAATTGACCCAAGCAGCTTCTCTGAAGCTTTCTTGTTGTCAATGAACTGACCCTCAGGGATGACACTGGCATTCAGTACCTTGTATCTGTATAGGTTGGAAAAAAAACAGTTTAACCCTAAACCATACTGTGACATTTCCCATAGAAAAGTGTTTCCATTTACATGTATGTGTTTTATTGGTGTGTACCTCTGCTTGAAGTCAGCATAGAGGATTCTGCTGGGGAAGCCCTTTCTGCAGATTCTGATGCCCTCCAGCACACCATTACACCTCAGCTGGTGGATTACTAGGAAGTTCTCCATCAGACCTGAAAGCCAATGATATAGGTGTGGATTTATCAAAACACAAAACACATCTGTGTTTTTTTATCAGTGAGTGGCCCATGTACTTACAATTGTAAAACCCCTTTCCTCATAAGATATAAGGTTCCTTGCTTCTTTAGAACTCAGTATAAATGGCCCAACATAATATGTACAACATATAGACCTACCAGTGGACTATTCTGTTATTTACAACACAGGATTCTTAATTGGGGGAATTGCTTTCCCTTAACGGTTTCATCGCCATTCTTGAAAGAATTCCAAGTTATTTTACAACAAATTTTAACAGTTGTATTTGCATAACGGTGTTACTTTTTATTGTTTCTTGTACCTGGAGTCTTGGACTCGTTGGGGATCAGGCAGCGCACAAAGTGAGGATGGGTGCTCCTCAAGTTGGTCATCAGTTTGCCCAAATTCTCCTGTTAGTAGGTTATAAAGAGTAAATCAATGCACAGAGGACGGACCATGTCAGTGAATCTTGGAAGCTAGGTAAATATTGCAATCGAAACAATGCTTTAACTATCTGCAAAATAAGGAAAATCAAAAGTGACTTCAGAAATATGAATAGCATTAGAACTGGAAAGCTCACTCACTCTGAATTGTGAGGACACAGTCTGCATGGAACCACCCTTCTTCTTGCCTCCCTTCTTTGAGGTATCTGTTAGGAGAATCAAAAAACATCAAAAATGGAAGAAAGGTCAAAAAGAACCTATATTTTATTTATAATATACACTTTAATACACACCCTCAGCAACTGCAGGTGGGTAGAGAACAGGCAGAAGTTTGACAGAGGACTTCTGGTAAAGCTGGACCACTGAGTCGTTCAGGGGATCCTTGTTCTTGTCCAGCCAGCCGCAGATGTTGTAGTCCACAGTACCAGCATAATGGACCAGGGAGAAGTGGGCCTCAGCCTTGCCCTTTGCAGGCTTTGGCTTCTCAAAGGCTTTGTTCTTTCCCAGATGCTGGTCGTACAGCTTGTTCTTGAAGGAAGTGTCTGAGGCCTTGGGGAACATGCACTCCTCTTCTAGGATGGAGAAGATGCCCATGGGCTGTGTAAACAAAACCAAAAATCACTTTCGTGAGATGACCAGGATGTTCTCTGTCTAAGTACATATCATATCCAAAGTAAAGTGTGAACCTATCTTAATACATAGCTTACCTTCTCAATAAGCTCAATGCAGGCAGCCAAGTCCATGCCAAAGTCAATAAATGCCCAGATGATGCCCTCCTTCTTGTACTCCTCTTGCTCCAGGACAAACATGTGATGGTTGAAGAACTGTTGCAGTTTCTCATTGGTGAAGTTGATGCACAACTGCTCCATGCTGTTGTACTGTAAATAAAAGTTCAAAGAAAAATCACAGACACACAAAAAAATCACTCCCTTGACTTAGTACTGTCAAAATGTCAAACTCTCAATCTGAATGACGTTGAAGTGTATTTGTATATTTTGCCTGGGAAGCAGCTGTATTCAAATTCGATTATAATGACCAGAACATTTTTGTATTCTGTTTGAAATGATAAAGGGAACAGACGAATAGTTTTCTCAGTTCAATCTGTCAGTCGATTGATCACTCACATCGAAGATCTCAAACCCGGCAATGTCAAGCACACCGATATAGAAGTTTCTGGGTTGTTTTGTGTCCAACATCTGGTTGATACGGATGACCATCCACAAGAACATCCTCTCATAGATGGACTTAGCCAGAGCCATCACTGAATTATTCACCTGTTGATCAACAAAGCCATGACTTACCACATCCATAGTAAATTGAATTTGATGGTTTTCAACCTGAATTTATTGTAGATGGTTTACAAAGGACTTACTTGAGGCACTGTCTGACCTTTGGTCACATACTCATTTCCGACCTTCACCTTAGGGTAGCACAAGGCTTTCAGCATGTCAGCAGAGTTCAGACCCAGGAGGTAGGAGATTTTGTCAGCCACTGGAAGGTTAATAGAGAAATATGTTAATAAACTTGATATCAGTTAATGCTTCTACTTAATACACATTTTGTTTAAATATCTATGAATGCCGTTTTCCACTGGCAGTAAGACTCACCCTCTGTGCCGTCTGGCTCAGCCTGCTCCTCACGCTGCTTCTGTTTGAAGTGCATGTTGCCATGTTGCATGACAGCACCTGTGAGTTTCCAGATGTAAACCTTCTCTTCAGCTGTGAAGCCCAGGATGTCAATGGCACTCTAATGGGAAAAGGCGATTTCGTTGCAAAGTATTTACATGAAACCGAAAACATTTCATTTGAACCTTAGCTATATTACTAAGCACTCTGTTTTATAACAGAAATAAGGAAGCTCTTTTTATTTATTTATTCTTACAATTTCTGATTGAACCCTTAAGATGACTTACATCAGTGGCGTCCAGCTCCTCCTTGTCATCAATACTGGCCACAGTGATCTGACCCTGGCTGATCATGGGGAAGTCGTAGGGATTGGTGGTGATGAGGGTCATTTCTGTGCAGAACCCATACAAAAAGGGACAACAATGTAACTATAAAGTGCTCTCAGATTAAGCAATACATCAGGGAGTTTGAAATTAGTTCACACATCCTCCAGTTCCTCACCAACAATCTCAGGCTTGTGGTTAGTCATCATCTGGTAGAAGATGTGGTAGCCTCTCTCATCAGGGAGCTGGAAGCTCACTCTAGACTTCTCCAGCAGGTCTGAGAGAGGGGAAAGAAGAGGAGAAACAACAGTATAACTGCAAATACATAAATTACAACTGTTATAAAATCGTACATCGTAAATATAGGTGTTTTTTTTAGATAATTGCTTTATATTGCTTATATTGGAGTAATCCCTATTCATTATGCGTTGAAAACACCAACTTACAGGTCTCAATGTCAGCACTAGCCAGCTTGCCCAGACTGTTGAAGTGGATCCTGATGAATTTACCCTGAAGGGGAAAGGAAGAGAAGTTAGGGCCTGAAGCTAACTGAATGAACACTTAGAAATGATGAACTAATGGTTTATATACTCACAAAGCGCGATGAGTTGTCATTCCTCACTGTCTTGGCATTACCGTAAGCCTCCAGTAGGGGGTTAGCAGCAATGATCTGATCCTCAAGAGAGCCCTGAAGGAGAACATGTGTCAGTCAATCTCTCACTCAATCTTAACTGTCCACTAAGTCATCCTAAATGGGTCAAATAGTTTCAGTTTTAAAGATACAATTACAACTTTATCATGACTGTAAAAAAAGGACTTGCCTGCATTTTGCCTGGGGTTGAATCCTTCTTCTTCTCACCACCACCCACAGCAATGGTGGCAAAGTACTGGATGACACGCTTGGTGTTGACAGTCTTTCCAGCACCGGATTCTCCTCTGTTTTACAATGACAATACAAACAAAAATTGTATCATCATTGGTTTTGGAGATGTATGTCACCAATATCACTATAATCCTTACCCATTATTAAGTGCTTCTGTTATTTTTGTTTGGGAGCCAAGCTATGCAACACATTTAGGGTTGCCATTGTCTGTATTCCAATAAGTTATCATTCAATCAAATGGTAGACATAGTCATATAATGCTTATCATTTCAATTAATCCACAAAATTATTGTTTGAAAAAGGAGTCATGATGAAAGGATCAATATTTCACTTACGTAATCAGGACAGACTGATTTTCTCTATCTGTATGCAGAGAACAGTATTTTAAGTGTTAAAAACATGAGACAGGGAATCTTTTCATTGCAATATTTTAAGACAAAACTCCAGATCTGTGCTGTGTAATTGTGTAAGCATTTCTCCAACATATGTCCAATGGTCACCACCTATTTATTACTCTCAAATCTCAATCCTTTCCTCCACTGGTATAACAGCCTTCCTACCAGTCATCATGAACTGAAAGGCGTTGTCAGAGACGGAGAAGATGTGGGGTGGAGCCTCCATACGCTTCTTCCCTCTGTAGGCATTCACAACCTCCTGGTCGTACACAGGGAGCCACTTGTAGGGGTTCACCGTGGCACAGAACAGCCCGGAGTAGGTCTAGACAAGAGAATGATACACCACATTAATCTTATAGGATTTGAAGGCAATTATTACAGAATATACATAAACATTAATAATGATGCTGCTTGCATTCAATTACTTAGAACTCATGCATAGTCTTACGTAGATCATCCATGCTGCATAACGCTCTTTGAGGTTATACAGGACAGAGGCTTCATTCAGGTAGGTCATCATGGCCATGTCCTCAATCTTGTCAAACTTAGGAGGGTTCATTTGGAAGACATCATCTTCTTTGAAGGTTTTAGTCTGAAATAAAAGATTGATTAATGCATCTCTTTTCCGTACAATAGCAGAAAATCAGTTCAGTGTCATTATTTTAGTCTTCAGGTGTTATTTTAGCCAATCCCTAAACCCAGTTGTATTTGGTTCAGTAATGGCAAAATAATTCATCCACCACACATACCTCCTGAGTGTTAGTGATTTTCACTTCACACTTTCCTCCCTCCCTCTTAAGGATAGTAGCCTTGAGGTACAGCTCTTTGACATCAGAGACATAGCAGGCGTTCTTAGCATCAAAAGGTGCCGTCTGGGCCTCAATCCTCTCCTTCTCTGGCTTACGGAGGTAGATGGCGGCCTTGCCGTAAGCGGCCATCTCTGCGTCTGTACTCATGGTGGTGGCTCACTATGGGACAATGGAGATTATCTCAATGAAATGAACTCTCTTGTGGGATATGTAGGCTTTATAAATGGCATTTGAAACTGTATTTACTAATATACACAACACACATATATTATTTCTGTCAGCAATCAGAAGGTCAAAAGGTAAAAAAAGAATCCCAAATCTCTAATAAAAACGAACTCACCTTGCTTTCCACTCCCAGATGAAATTGTATTAAGTGGACTCTGAAAAACATAAATATATGATTGTGTTTTAATGTAGTTAGCATACAATTAGACTGTAGTCATAGAACCATTGGCATTTTATCAGAACTTTCAAAGACAATAGGCGTTTCAGCCTAGATAATAAATATCCAGAGGGTTTGACTTTACCAAATGCAAAGTCCACACACACTGTAAGGAGCGTCTTACAAAGTCTTACCACAGAGATTGAAGCTAGTGGTCCATAGATGCTGTATTGTGGAGGTTCCTTTATATTGGGTGCAGGGTGTCTAGTAAGCAGAATCTAATTTGGGTCCTCTGTTCCCCACCATGGCAGTGTCTTGGAGGAGAGGTGGGGGGGTCGGTTGAGGGGGTTGACACCCTCTGTTTTAGGCCTCATGCTCTCTTCGGTAGGTCTTTGTAGGAGGAGAGGTGGGGGGGTCGGTTGAGGGGGTTGACACCCTCTGTTTTCGGCCTCATGCTCTCTTCGGTAGGTCTTTGTAGGAGGAGAGGTGGGGGGGTCGGTTGAGGGGGTTGACACCCTCTGTTTTCGGCCTCATGCTCTCTTCGGTAGGTCTTTGTAGGAGGAGAGGTGGGTGTTGGTGACACCCTCACTCCTTCCCTGGGTTTCGGCCTCATGGAAGGACTAAAGGGACAGACGTGAAAGTCGATTCTTTGAGAACCATGCAGGAGCAACCTGTTCCTCAATGCTGGTAGACATCACCTCCATGTGTGTTTTCTGTCCTCAGCAATCTGGCCTTTGGGTCACTTTGTTCAATACTGATTTGTTCTGGGGAACACAATACTTGTATGATCTTCAAATCAACCCTTTAGGCTACAAGAAAAAAATAGGACAAAAGATGAGCAGAAAATCAAGCTCAACAATGGCACATACAATAAAAAGTATTTTATAAATAGGATAAAACATAAGTTAAGAAGTAGGCAGGTGTGTATATGTGTGTTTCAATTTATAATTGTGATTTTCAGTTTTTTATGTGTTCGGAATCATATAATACGTAACCTAATGCTACTACACAATTTCTTTAAGTTAAATATCTGTCACTTCTGAAACTGCCAGAGCAGACTTAAGGAGGGTTTCAGAAAGTAAACAAATAAAAAGAATAATGAATGGACTGAATAGGTGCTATATTAATAAACACATTTTTGAGGGGGCAGCAATTGGGGGGGGGGGGGGGCAAAAATAAGCTGTAATTTTACAAATGCCCTGGCAGTTAAGAGAATTCATTCCGTACATCCTCTGAGCTCAGCTCTGGCTCCTCGGCTTAAATCATAACCGTGGAGGTCATCATTAAAAGACAGATTGACTTGTATTGAAAGGCTCTCCACGACAAACCATGCTGAAGGCTCAGGAAGCCCATCTCACATTGCTGTGTGGCCTACCGCCACCCAAACAGGACTCTGCTGGATACCGCCATCAAGACAGAATTCCAGCAGGCTTCCCCACTCATGTTGCTGGCTTTTATGATCTCTTAAGGCGTTATGACAAGAAGTGAAGCAAAGGTCAGCCAAAAATTGCAGAGCCTGGCTCACTGAAAACAATTTTTCACTAGCAATATCGCGTTACAGTAAATAGAAGCCCAACACTTCAGATTGCAGAGCATGTGCAGAATGTTGCCAGTTAAAATGGTGATGATGTTATCAGTCGTTATCATAAATGTGGAGTGATTTATCCGGTTTATGAGGACTCGTGGGACTTTGGTAGCTGGTACAAGCTGCCTGGAGAACAGCTGCACAACAGCTGATTGGTTCAAAAGTGACACAAAGTGAATATTTTAAAGCACACAAATATAAATGTGACATTAAAATCAGCATTACTCCTATTTCTAATGTCTGTCCCTACAGTTCAAAACGGAACATGTTGCCTCCTACTTTTGTTCCTCAAGTTACAATTTATCTTATTTGGTCCACACATATATACATTCACTGTCTTAGTAGTTTACCCATGAATGACTAAAAGGATATCATCCTTGAGTTACAAAAAAAGGTGTGATGTATAATTATGATTGAATAGTCCTTAAAAGGAAACTGATTTTAAAACCTGAAAAGCTAACTCTAATTGTATACCAAAAGGATGCCAGTCTTTTTAACAGCCTAGTAAATCCAGAACTTAACTGCCTGTTTTCATTTCTAACTAAGATTAATGGACTCCTGGACGATTTTCATTCTGAGCCATAACTCTTCTTTTAAGCGACTGGGTGTGGGATGGTGCTGCTGAATGGTTGTACATACCAGCAGTCTGCTGTGGACTGCCTGCGTGCTTTCATCAGCTGTTTGGTCCTTGCCCGTGATAATGTCGGCCCAGTGAAAATCTAATTTAGGATGTCAAAATGTCACATGCAAAGATCGGCCTCCATAAAACAGCTACCCTAATAATATTCCAAGAGCAGGCATTGGCTGATTGATAGCTTGACGTGTTCTCTGTCAGCTTGCATTTCGGGAACCTTCGAAGAATGTCTGTGAGGGAGAGAGTGATGGAGGGAGGGGCCTTAGTAGGCCGCGTATATGGTCATAAAACTGAGCCTTGGAGGAATCCCCTGGACTTGCACACAACATGTATGTGGCCAGGAGTTAAATTGGGATTTGTTCAGTCGCCATAGTTAGAATCGACCAGAAGGTGTCAGAAACCTGAAATGCTGAGCCTTTACCGACTGCCATCTGTTCACTGAATATCCCTAGCACTGCTTATGGCAAGAAACACTTCATTAGAGTCTGGAGCTTATTAGTATGCTGCTGGAAAGCTTTTATTTTGATATGAATTGTATGCATTAGCTATATTGATTCTAAAGTCACGTCAAAGTGCTTGTAGATCACCGTGTCTCACCTCACCAAAGTGTCTAGTCGCAGTCTCTAACCGAATAACTTTGACGAGCCTAAGATGATCTAAAGACAGAAAATGCTAAATAGATTTCACACTGAAGAGGTTTTAATTCAGTATAGTCCGATTCAAAATGAGGTTAACTGATGTGGTTAGAAAACACAGAGTCTTCTAGAAGGGGGATGGAAGTCATTTTTGCCCTCTGTTTTAATTGGTGTTAATGATAATTGGAATCCGGCCATGCTTTGACTGTCTCTCTCTTTCCATCTCTTTCAGTCAGTAAGCTGGTGGTGGCCCCAGTAGTCATCGTGCTGGTGGTGGTGATCGGTGCACTCTCCCTGGTTGTAGGTGAGTTCTGCACACACACACACACACACACACACACACACACACACACACACACTCACACACAGCCCTCCATGATTTAAGGTATCACACATAACCTAGTTCCAACACCAACTCCTGCCTGTACCATTCAACTACGACAAAACACCCTTAAAAAAGAACATAACACAACAGAAGCATTGTAAGGTTTTTGAACATGAGCGTCTGCATTGTGACTCCATGTTACGCCCCTGTAGAAAAGACCACATCTATGAAATGACTCCTGTAAACAACACTTCAAGTCCTGTGACAGTTCATGTTCTTTTCAGAATTAAACATTGTTATATATTTTTTTTTTACCCAGGACAATAATAATCAACTAAATCAAATACTGTCTTCTAGTGCTCCTGTCCAGAGCTGGTGATACCATGTTATGTTGATAGTATAGCGGTGCTGTTGCCATTTCCTACTTCACACTTGATAGCAGCCATGCTGATTGCCAGTGTGTTAGCTAAACAAGCTGGTCTAAACACCTACAGCTATCCACACAGTCTATGTTGGCTGAAAGCGCTGTTTCCCAGTAGCTTTGGCAAAATGAACAGTGACCAGAAGAGGGCACTGCATCTCTCCTGCTGATGGACTCAAACACCACATGAAGCTGCCCCCCCCACACACACACACACAGACACCACAGCTATCTCCTGTTGATGGACTCAGGCTGTGTGGTCTGAAGGCTTGCCTAATACCTCTGCGTTCTGTTCCCAGTATAAACTGGAGGCTTCAATACTGACTGAGTTAGAGACACACAATAGAGCCATTTCCTTAAACACCACATAAGCTGACACACACACACACTCACACCATAGCCATTTCCTCAAACACCACATAAAGCTGCCACTGTTACACTGACAGTAATACCGTTATGTTGATCTTTCCATCCCTTCCTACCTACTCTCTTTACTCCCTCTTCTCTCCTCCCTACCCTACTCATCTTCATTTCGCCCCCCCCCCCCCCCCCACTCTGCTCTTCTCCTCCCAGGATTAGTGGCGTTCCCCATCTACTATGGGTGTAAAAGGAGGAGGAAAAATACTCAGGGCTCAGGGCGCTGGTTTTGAGGGCCACGCCCACCCCAACTGGTGCTGAAGGCTCCTCCCACATAAAGAAAGTGTGTTGGGACTCCAGCCCTGCACGATCATCCTCTGCCATCCAAACAAACATGAAGATTCTAGGATTAGGGGGGAGGGCTCATCTTCATATCTGTTCATTATTCAAAGGCCTGCTGGTCCAATCGCACTGCTAGAATGCCAATCCGAATACACCTTTGGAAACAGCCACTGTGAGCAATGCGACCTGTGGCTCACTTTGGAACTAAACTCTTTGGTAAGGAGTGAATACACTCAGGGCTTTTGGATGAGATGCTGTTCTGGGGTGGCTGCCCTTGTAGACCCTCTGTGTTTGCCACAGACAAGGAAACTTTTGGTGCCCCACAAAAGTCATAGGTAAAGGGTTTTCTGAACTGAAAAAAAAAACGGCCAAACGCAGCCATCTCACATGCATCATTTGTCTAAGGAGGCAAATACCAGGTGACCCATCCCCTGGCTGGGAAAGACCACGCCCTGCAGGCCACACCCTGGACACCAAGAGGTCTCAACACCTGGGCTAGCTGGTCCTGGGTCCGCACCCACAACTGCAGCCTGTGGAAGGTTTCATTATACACATTAAAGAGCAGAACTAGTACGTTCGCAGTGGAAGAGATTAACTCAACGCACAGCTTATAGTTACACACACTAAGAGACTGCCACTGGCAGTGAAGAGTAAGTGTCTGGAACCATGGTCTGGTGCAGAGATAGTGTCTGGAACCATGATCTGGTGTAGAGATAGTGTCTGGAACCATGATCTGGTGTAGAGATAGTGTCTGGAACCATGATCTGGTGTAGAGATAGTGTCTGGAACCATGATCTGGTGCAGAGATAGTGTCTGGAACCATGGTCTGGTGTAGAGATAGTGTCTGGAACCATGGTTTGGTGCAGAGATAGTGTCTGGAACCATGGTCTGGTGTAGAGATAGTGTCTGGAACCATGGTTTGGTGCAGAGTTGGTTTTAAACAGCACAGTAGAGATGCACCGATACAATTTTTTCGTGACCAATACCACCAAGTACTTTGGGACTCGCGGATCCAAGTACCGATACCAGTACTTTTCACAACATTGCCAAATGACATGCAGCCTGAACAAAATGTCTTTCTCATTTGGGGAAGGTGAATGACGATTGACGGTCACGGGACAAAATACTTTATTTCTGATTACATTTTATAGTTAACATCGTGGCTATTCTTAATATGTTGGCCCTACTTTAAGTGAACTAAATAATAGATTTAGCAAACACAATTCACAATATCTGTCGTAAAGCGCTGCTAGAGCCCTCGTGAATCCTCTTGGCATTTACTAGAAAAATTACTTTCCCACAGAGAATGAAATTACATGTTAGCATTGGTATCAGACGTTGGTAAAGTAATAGTTTCCGATACCCAATCCGAGTACTGGAGCTCTGGATCGGCCAGATACCGATACTACCAAGTAGCATCAGTGCATCTCTACAGGCCACCTAGCTTTTCCTCTCTGGGTTCAGTAGAGGCCATGGTTTGGTGCAGAGTTGGTTTTTAAACAGCACTCCTAGCTTTTTCTCTCTGGATTCAGTAGAGTGCACGGCTGTTTATGTAACTAGCCTCCAAGCACCAAATACACAGAGGCATTCACCAACAACCGTGGTAGAGAGATATACCGTCACATCAGACAGACAAGCACTTTACTGTGAGTACTAAAGATATTTAGCCCACAGCTACATTTACACACACAATCCAAAGTTAGATACTACTGGGGCCTGCGGAGAGCCCAGCCCATATTGACTGCTGGGGCAGCTTGCTCATACTGACAGATCAGGGGATGGGGTCATGTAAGGTCAGGTGTACAGTCTAAGCCTTTGGGCCCCCAGGGGGTCAACTAGATTCCCTAGCAGTAGTGTATCATATAGCCAGGTTAAGTTGTCAATAGGAGCGGGATTTTCACTGTTGGTCATTATAGTTAAACACATTAACTGTTGAAAGATAGATTTCCCAAATTGATCCTTTGCTTGGTGTCACTAAAAATAAAGTAGACGCTAAAGGTGAATGCTATTACTGAGAGGCGGAGCTATACCTGTGTCAGATGTCTGTTGGAGTTCAGCAGGGATGAGCTATACCTGTGTCAGATGTCTGTTGGAGTTCAGCAGGGATGAGCTATACCTGTGTCAGTTGTCTAGTGGAGTTCAGCAGGGCTGAGCTATACCTGTGTCAGATGTCTAGTGGAATTCAGCAGGGATGAGCTATACCTGTGTCAGATGTCTAGTGGAGTTCAGCAGGGCTGAGCTATACCTGTGTCAGATGTCTAGTGGAGTTCAGCAGGGCTGAGCAGGGCTGAGGAGGGCTTACTCATGCTGACTGATGCCTCGTGTCCAGGAGATCCGTTCACGGCCATGTGTTCTTCTAGCCAAAGACTAGAGACATGTCTGCTTTCTTTACAGTGGACGAGGAAGAGAGAGTCAGCAGCAGAGACAAGCCATATGATAATTTTATCAGCCATTTCCCCTCATCGTGGACCTTCTGCTGTTTCTTGGAGAGTCAATTTGATGAACTTTTTAAGATTTCTTCTTTTTGGGCTTCTTTATAAGTTATAAATTAATTCAAGACCACAGAATATATATCGGAAATTAATCAATATAATCCTTAAATTACTAGGGGGATAGGGTAGGGAGAAAGGTTAAGGATAAATGTAGGCTTATATAGATTACTTTAGGAGAATAGTTACCCTCTGTTGCATGGTGAGATAATGACCACCACCACCACAGTAAAGTTACAGTATGGACAGACCTAAGAAGTGGCTGTGTTGTTATGTCTTGTCTTTCAAATGAAAAACAATGATTGATTGAATGCTCCAGCTATTATGAATTCCACTCGTAGTGCAGGCACAGCAGGGTTGGCTTTACTGTTTCACTGTGCCCCAGGACCTCTGCTGACAGCCACGCTGTTACCATGACAACGGACCTGTACCGTCCACAGACATAGACTAGAGAGAAACAATACACCAAAATGTAGATGGAAATCAACACAATACCTTCCATTATAAACGGGTACAATGTTCTCTAGTTACCCTTAGTGAGTTTTGTAGGTCAGAGAAAACAAAGATTCAAATAGTCACTTTATATTGAGAGAGGTATGAAGTGTATAGCTGTGTATATCGAGACTATCTTCCTCCTGTCAGGGAGAGTTTTGGTTCATATGTGTTCACTGTTCACTGGCTTCCTGACCCTCAGGAAGAGCTTCACACATCTGAAAGTCACAACACTGTCACAACACATATAGAGCTTGGAGCCCAAACACAACACAGCTGTCTCTGTCATGTTAGCGCTCACACATTCAGACGCTGTAAGAACAGTACGCCATGGTCTGTTAGGAGAACCCTGCATTAAACAGAGGGGTCAACATTAACTAGACCCGATCTACTGACGGGGGGGGGGGGAAATAAAGTGAGCTGTGACAAACGCTAAATCGCTGGTTTTTATTTCAATGTTATTTCATTCAAATATCCTGGATGAGGCTTTTGTAGCTGCTGTATTTCAACACAAGGGGGCTATAGAAGACAACAACTTGGTGCAAGAATTCAGTCGACGAGCCTGGAGTCCAAGAGGTTCGTCTTGGGTACATTTCATTCCCAACAACAGATGGTGGGCCATTCGCTAAGGGACTGTCCCACCAGCCCCAGGACACAGTTCAGATACCTTTTTGGCCTTACATAACATGTTTTTCTCAGTTGTCCTGCTGTATTAGTGGTAAATCATTTTTAATTGCCACGTGTTCTGCTTGTACATGTCTGGTCAAAACATTTCTCCATCCACTGTCTTATCGGTGCTTCTAGGATTCTCAAGGTCATTCGTACTGACTCTTGGCTTTTGATTGGTAGGGCTTCAAATCATCAAATTACAAGTTTTGTGTGTTAGTTCATGAAAAGGACAAAGCTGATAATACTGTTCAAAAGTGGGGTTCATGGCAAGGCTGATAATACTGTTCAAAATATACCATATAATGTACACATCACCATTCAGAGATCAGGTTTTAGTGCAGCATTGAATTCTATCAAATAACCATAGTATAACAGAAGCAATGACAGATTTAGAACGGAGCGTAAGCACTACGGCTAGAAATAGATCAAAGTGCTAAATTGCCTTTTTTGACAGCTCAAGATTTAAAGCCCCCACCAACATAATAGATTGATGACATCTTAATGGTTCTCCTAACACTTTGATTACACACTACACAATAAGAAGGGAAAACACCAAGTTAATCACATAGTGGTGATCAAAATGGATAAGTGATAAGCTATTGACATCGGGGTGGTTAAAATGGAGACCCGATCAATTATTGACACTGGTGATCAAAATGGAGGCCCGATCGATTATTGACACTGGTGATCAAAATGGAGGCCCGATCAGTTATTGACACAGTGGTGATCAAAATGGAGGCCCGATCAGTTATTGACACAGTGGTGATCAAAATGGAGGCCCGATCAGTTATCGACACAGTGATCAAAATGGAGGCCCGATCAGTTATTGACACAGTGGTGATCAAAATGGCGACGTGATAAGGAATGCCAGAGGGACACTTGTGGGGGAAAGTCATCAGTCACCATTAACAATAGAGCAATGAAGACGTGCAATGATAAGTTTGAATAGTTTAATTGTGTAAAAGCCGAAAGAGGAGTTGACAATGGAAAAAAAAAATGCAGAATAATAATGATTATTCCAAAACCACAGCGGTCGCTTTTGCTTTGAACAAGAATGTGAATAAGTGGACTGTTTGTAGGACACTGATACGTTTGTAAAATCTCACCCCTGACCTTCATAGGCCTAGTCATTTTTTTATGTAGTTGAGTTGAACGTCCCTGAATGTCTTACTCCACCAAAGATAGTGAGAAATGAAATGGCATGTTTATTTGTTTATTATTGATTGTTATTTATTTTTACAAGGGTAACCGACTGAGACTAGGTCTCTTTTCCAGCAGTTACCTGTTTAAGGCAGAATATATATAAATTACAAACAAAGAAGAAGAAGAAGCAAACAATAAAAATGGGTTACAATATTTTCAGCAAAAATATTGATATATACAAAGTTTCAACCAAAACAAGAACACTTCAACTCCCATAACCTCCAGTAAAACCTTTAATTGTTCAGCCAAAACAAACTGCTCAAATTGTTCATATTCTTATTAATTTTTATAATTTCTCAAGGTCTCCTACTTCAGGGACGCTATTCAGTGTCCCATTTTAAAATAAGGGCCTATATTGATGTCGAGGGATAGGCCTACAGTATATTTGATTTAGGCTGAGTAGTGTTTTAACGTTATGTGTCGTTTCAAATGGAAAAGGGGACAAGGATGCTTTTTGGAAGGGACTGTTTTCCATTGCTATCGAGTTGACATAGGGTGTTTTTTCTAAGGTGAATGTGTTGAAGCACAAATACTTGACCTGAAACCGGAGGTTATATTGCCTATAGGCCTATATATACACTTTTAACAGCTAGTATATAGCTTACTCGTAACGTGCCATGAAAGCTTTGTCAGTGGTGTATTTGTTTTGTGGTGGTGTATTTGTTTTTCGTGTAGTTGAAAGGCTAAACTTTGACCACGCTTAAATTAGCACTTTTATTACTAGCGGATGGGTTGCGGGTGGGTGAAATGATATATTTTTAATTAGGAAAATATTAATTACATTAACTAAAACATGAACATATTTTAAGTTTAATATTTCGCCATGCACGAATTAGCAGATTAGACAAATTGCGCCAATTGCGGCGTTCCTTTGTTTTACCAAAAATGTATAACTTTTATTTTAAATACATTTGTATTTATCTAAAACCAACCTTTGGTGTAGTGTGTTAACAAAAATATATCCAACTGAGAAACAACGGTAAAGTGGGTGCGGGTCTCTAAATCTGAGAAAATAATTTGTTCGGGTGGTTGACGGTCGGTGGCGCCCCCAAGGGGTGGTCTGGGGTGACGCGTGCTACCCAACTAAATTTACCGGCCACCCCACGTCCCATGCTTTCCCCTTTTTTTAACTTAAGATTCTGTTTATATCGGCTACATTTCTATCCTTGCGAAACTATCAATTGAACGCAGCACTACATGGGTGTTGTTGCACTGTTTAACGGCCGGAGCTTCAACAGGACTGCCTGTATTGCATATCATGAGCAAAAACTTGAGCAATGTTTGGTGTGCCACCCTAAGATTATTACTGGACCAATTAGGCCACCCTAAAGAAAGTTTTCTGCGGGCGCCACTGTTGGCGGGTGGATGACTTATGTGTACGTGCGGATTCGGGTGACGTCAGAGCCTATCCAAGAACCATGGATGTTTGACTCTCAAGTTGTAGCCTTTTTTATCCACTAGATGGAGCGCCAATATTTATGTTCGTTATAGCTCATACATTCGATCGCTACCATCCAGTCCTGTGCTCACTATGTGCGATGGTGGTAAATGCATTGTCAAATTGTCTGTGTGTATCTTATTATTTGACTTAAATTAATGATTATTTGCTTAAATATCGTGTGTTCTTGTTCTCAGAGTGAGCCTAAGCTGATAAGTCGAATATTTACCACTTGACCTGATAGCAACAAGTAGGCTAACATGCTGCTAAAACGGTAATATTAAGCTGATTTAGGCCATTCTAAACCAATCTTTTTGCACCAGCTTATTCTTGACTATTGGTTTTTCCATTCCAGGAAGACTATAATTGTATCATGGTTAATTAAGTCTGAGCGAGTTTGACGTTACCGGGAATCACGACCCTTTCCCGTAGGTTAAATATTGTTGTATCGCTTCTCGGTCAAGTTAAGTGGCTGTTTTTAGCGGTTTGATACGTCCACCTCCCGAGTACCGCACATTACATTAATTATTGGATCTAAGAGATGGAACAGGGACTCATTCCATAAACTCCACGTATCGCCCTGATGTTGAAGTATTTCCAGGAACGGTGCACCCACCTCAGGGAAATATACTGCGAAATTAAGAATTGTGGTATACTACGCGTCAACGATGTGTAACATATACATATGTGTGTATATTCAGTATTATTATGGCTCGTTCTAATAACATCAGTCGGATGCCTCAGCAACTTGTTTTTCATAAGAAATATATTTACATCAAAACAGTCAATTTGGGCAGTTTCGTGGTCAGTGTCCCGGACATAGATGAAGCCTAGTCATAGACTAAATCTCACTGTCAATGGAGATTCTCCATTGCAAATGTTTTTTAGTCTAGGACTTGGCTAAATCTGTGTCGGGGAAACCAGCCCGTAGTGTTTTGAGAAAATCATTGTAACACGTAATTGAGTAAACCATACCAAAACACGAAATAGAAATCTCGCCGTCTATCTCCAGACTGTGTCATCCAAACCGTAGTAGCCCAACAGACTCCAGCGCCAAATCTCAGACATGCAGATAGCCTACACACTTTTCCTGCTCAATTGACATAGAAGGAGCTCGATGGACAGTAGACTCCAGACATTGATTCACATGATTTCTGCCAATGAGCCGCGTTCTGATGCTGCCACCTTGCGGAGCTGAGATAATATTGCTGGTTGCCGGTATATTCTTATTGATTTTTTTGCAATAAAAGTTTACTTTTTTGCTCTTTAAAAAAGGACATTGACTATATTAGTAATGATCACTCCATGTGTGACTCTTTCTGTTTATTTTTCTTTGTTGCTGAATTTTTTCCATTCCGCTCTCCCGCGGGCTTCTGTCTCGTACTCCTGTTCTTCATGACTACTACTCATTGACAGTACATTATGAGTTTCTCCTGCATCCCGTCACCTCACCTTCCTCTCCTCTCCCTCTTCACCTTTACTTCCGTCCCCTTCCAGCGCCCAAACCAACTGACATACGGAACTGCAGGATGTTTATGAAGGTGGACCATTGACAGTATATTATAAGTGGGCAAAGTGATCGTGACGTCACCCAATGGTTTGTGGACCACCGTTTTGAAGCCTCGAGTTTGGCATTTTGAAAATCGCAATCTTGGTTGCATAGGCCATCGCTATGTTAAAAAAAAAACTGAAGGGACGACATTGACCATACTTGGACGAGAGGGTGGGGCTGGGGAGGAGCTGGGAGGAGCGAGGGGTGGATCTGTGTGAGAGCCCGTTGCTGCGTCTCTATCCCGATTGACAGTGTCAATCACAAGGTAGCCGCGCCCTAAAGTATACCCTACTTTATCGTCTATTTTACTATAAATGGTGCATCATTTAATAAATGAACACCATGCTATATTGAAATAGACTTGAAACTAGCGATTGAGACCATAAACTCGTAAGGAAAATGTTTACTGATGTAATAAAGTAAGTGAGAAGTAGGGTCATTTTCCGATAGACTTCCATACAATCGTAGTTGTTTCTGCAACCAGTGGAGTTGCCCCCTGCAGGTTATTAGAAAGAATGCAGGTTTACGGCACTTTCGTATAGGCTTCACTTTTCAGAGCCGGAACTACACCCTCGAGGTGGACAAATGAGCCCACACCTGCAGTTTGCCCAATACACAGTGTACAAATATGTATATACAGATTTTTTTGTTTGTTATTCTGTATAATAGATTGCCCTCAAAATTGTTTAGTCTTTCTTGTTGAAGGGCCTGCATTTGGTAGACTTTGGACAATGTGCTCTAGAGAGGAGACTTTTATTTCGAAATGAAAATGGAACGGAAGTTTTCTCGTTAATAATCCGGTCTCGTAAGCTTGTTGCTCGAAGTCCCCGACTAAAACCTTATCCTTGCATGACATGTAGGTCGTCTGAACAGACTATCGAAACAAATATAATTATTTTCCTTCATCTTACAAAGCGTACAGGACTGTTTGCCATGGAGACGAGACAACAAGGTGAGAAAGTTAAAATCAAAATTTGTCGTTCTTTTTAAGACAAAACTATCGACCGTTTTAAGGTAGATATTCAGTCGTTTGCAGGCTATGTGTTTATCTTCATTAAAATAATTTCTCTGACATAGGACCTACAAATTAAATGAGGCAATTTAAATCTTACATTAAATATGAATGTCCTTTATTTTGACATGTTCCTTGGTTTGCTTCTTAAAGCGTTTACAACACGTAGTTACCTATAACCTATATGGTATGCCCAGGCTATGTTGACTAACTCTGCAGAGTATGTTGTGCTTCTACCGGTGTGGTCATTGCCTATGAACTGAACTAGCAGCGCAGCTTGAATAGAAGCCATTTGTGCCATTGAGACTACATTTATGAAACACGCTTACAGGGAGCTCGCACTCTTTCATATTTGTATGCGTTACTATTTAGCAGACTGAGAATCCTTATTTCAGAAGTATGAGAACAGCCGATTAAACAGTGCTTTATGTTTTGGGATCAAAACACAAGACCGGTCCCATTTCAACGTTGTAAACTACATTCTAGTGCTATTCAGAGACGCTTGTCCTGTAGGTTAGTTGCAATAATTTCCCAGATGACCGACCCCACGTCTCTGCTTTAACTCATGACCATCCTCCCGGTCAGACTAATTGTGATCTTGTGACCGAAGGTATTTAGACAGTCACAGACGGACAGTGACGTGAACGTCTCGATTGAGATATGTCTGTTTCATGTTTTGCACTCTAGTTGTTACAACGCGGATAGGCATGCTCATCCAACTACGTATTCACAATTATTATTAAAGAACAAACGTCCTAATCATACTAACAAAAGCATTACTAACAAAAACATAGCAATAATGTTTCCGTTTCCAAACGCTGTGCTCTTTTAAAACCACTGTCATGGTTAGATACTCTATATCGGCCTGGTGGTGGGGTCGGGGGGTTGTTTGTCCATGGTGATGTATAGCCGAATGAGATACCTCAGTTCCCATGGTGGAGGGGGCTCATCGGGTTACCACTTGGACTGTAATGGACTCCTGCATCATGAAATCCCTCCTGGTCTTTGTGTGAGTGTATTTTCTTGTGTGTGTGTGTGTGTTGCTCTTTCTCTCGGTGTGTGTGTGTGTGTGTGTGTGTGTGTGTGTGTGTGTGTGTGTGTGTGTCGTAACCACCTTTCCGTTCTGTCGTCGTCCCGCCCCCGCCCCCCCCCCCCCCCCCCACGCCGGGGGCCCTGTGCTGCAGCAGACCAGTACTCCAGTGTGCTGGCCGATAGCGGGGGAGAGTGGGGTAAGATGGAGCCGGAGGAGGACTGGGTGGACTCACCCCTGCGTGGGGGAGACGGGGGGGAGACGACCCCCCCGGGGGAGAGCTGGGCTCACACCTCTCTGAGTCTCTCTGAGGACTGGTTGAGGCCGGATGGAGCAGCAGGTGACCGTGTAGCGACTTAGTGACCTTCTGACCCAGCAGTAACCTTTGACCCAGTTAGCATAGAGCCCCGATAGTTAACGTTAGCTTCCCCAAGATGGCTCACCCACAGCAATGGGTATTGTTTCAATTTTGATGGATTCTGATTCTGCTTATCGAATCCGGTTCTTATCATATCTCGGTTCTGATTCCAATATTCTCCGGAGAGAAAAAAGAACAAATATTTCTAGAATTAAACTTAGCCTACCTTTATTCTTTGCCCATTTAGGCTCTAATCAAGAAACTGTCAACTGTGACAGGAAGGTCATGTTTCCCTTCGGTTATAAAAATGGATATCACTCTTTCTTGTAAGTAATGATCAATTAAAACAATGAAAATTAATATTACTCTTTCTTGTAAGTAATGATCAATTAAAGCAATTACAAACCCCCTTCCATGATGTAGGCTAAGCCAAATCCTAGGTTACTGTAGACTATAATGTATTCTGTCAGCTGTTTCTGATGTGCTATGCCACGGAAATATCAAGCCACATATCAATCTAACACTGCCTTCCTCTACTTGACCGCGCCCATGTTCTGTTTTTTGCAAAGAAAGCCTGCAAAAGCGACTTTTAATTCGCCTGCCGGAAGTAGATGCTAGGTCAACGGACCCAAAGCGAATCGGGCAGCGAGTCTCCTCTCACATGCTTTGTTGACATGCTGTGTGAGGAACGCCGTGTCGTGAGGTCTGTGTGGCAGGTCCTGGCAGATAAGTGCAACTTTAATGGACTGTAAAAAGCTCACTGCAGTTACCTTGGGAACGCCACTGAAATATGCAAAAGTTAGGAACCGAAAAGCAGAATCAAAATGCACGTGTCTTATCCAATAAAGTTAGAACCGGTTCCAACTTAGAACTGGTTCTTAATAGCCAACCCTACCCACAGCAACACAATACACACCTCCAGTTCCTGTTTTAGCTCACTTTGTTTGATCTACACAATACACACCTCTAGTTCCTGTTTTAGCTCACTTTGTTTGATCTACACAATAAACTCCCTTAGTTCCTAGTCTCATTGTTTTTTGGTTGGTAACAAAAGACAACATTTCACCAGAAAGTGATCGAAAGCGATTCTGTGCCACTGCCTTAGCAAGGACTCCCCTGCAACATAGATTGCTAATCTCAATGTGACCTTCCTGGGTAAATAAAGGTTATGCATGAGGGAAAGGAAGGAAGGGAAGTCCTTCAATAGTTTGAAACCTGTGTAACAGCAGCGTAAGCTGTTCAGGTTGAAGTGTTTTGAAAGCATGTTGTGGCTTTACGAACTCTGGCGCATGAGGAGAAGGTTGGTCCCGACTGGAATGCGTTCTCCCTGGACACTGTGTCTTAACTTCTCCTCCTCCTGTACACTGTGTCTTAACTTCTCCTCCTCCTGGACACTGTGTCTTAACTTCTCCTCCTCCTGGACACTGTGTCTTAACTTCTCCTCCTCCTGTACACTGTGTCTTAACTTCTTCTCCTGTACACTGTGTCTTAACTTCTCCTCCTGTACACTGTCTTAACTTCTCCTCCTCCTGTACACTGTGTCTTAGCTTCTCCTCCTCCTGTACACTGTGTCTTAACTTCTCCTCCTCCTGTGCACTGTGTCTTAACTTCTCCTCCTGTACACTGTGTCTTAGCTTCTTCTCCTCCAGGACACTGTGTCTTAGCTTCTCCTCCTCCTGTGCACTGTGTCTTAACTTCTCCTCCTCCTGTACACTGTGTCTTAACTTCTCCTCCTCCTGTACACTGTGTCTTAACTTCTCCTCCTCCTGTACACTGTGTCTTAGCTTCTCCTCCTCCTGTGCACTGTGTCTTAACTTCTCCTCCTCCTGTACACTGTGTCTTAGCTTCTCCTCCTGTACACTGTGTCTTAGCTTCTTCTCCTCCAGGACACTGTGTCTTAGCTTCTTCTCCTCCTGTACACTGTGTCTTAGCTTCTCCTCCTCCTGTACACTGTGTCTTAACTTCTCCTCCTCCTGTACACTGTGTCTTAACTTCTCCTCCTCCTGTACACTGTGTCTTAGCTTCTCCTCCTGTACACTGTGTCTTAGCTTATTCTCCCCCAGTACACTGTGTCTTAGCTTCTCCTCCTGTACACTGTCTTAGCTTCTCCTCCTCCTGTACACTGTGTCTTAGCTTCTTCTCCTCCAGTACACTGTGTCTTAGCTTCTTCTCCTCCTGTACACTGTGTCTTAGCTTCTTCTCCTCCAGTACACTGTGTCTTAGCTTCTCCTCCTGTACACTGTGTCTTAGCTTCTCCTCCTCCTGTACACTGTGTCTTAGCTTCTCCTCCTCCTGTACACTGTCTTAACTTCTCCTCCTCCTGTACACTGTCTTAACTTCTCCTCCTGGACACTGTGTCTTAACTTCTTCTCCTCCTGTACACTGTGTCTTAACTTCTCCTCCTGTACACTGTGTCTTAACTTCTCCTCCTCCTGTACACTGTGTCTTAGCTTCTCCTCCTCCTGTACACTGTGTCTTAACTTCTCCTCCTCCTGTCCACTGTGTCTTAACTTCTTCTCCTCCTGTGCACTGTGTCTTAGCTTCTCCTCCTGTACACTGTGTCTTAGCTTATTCTCCCCCAGTACACTGTGTCTTAGCTTCTCCTCCTGTACACTGTGTCTTAGCTTCTTCTCCTCCAGTACACTGTGTCTTAGCTTCTTCTCCTCCAGTACACTGTGTCTTAGCTTCTTCTCCTCCAGTACACTGTGTCTTAGCTTCTTCTCCTCCAGTACACTGTGTCTTAGCTTCTTCTTCTCCTGTACACTGTGTCTTAGCTTCTTCTCCTCCTGTACACTGTCTTAGCTTCTTCTCCTCCTGTACACTGTCTTAGCTTCTTCTCCTCCTGTACACTGTGTCTTAGCTGTGTTTGGGCTCCTGGTGCTGCTAAGGTCTTCAGTGTTTTCGTTTGGAGGGCCATGTTCCTGTTTTTGTCGTGGTAGTGTTCCCAGAGCCTGTCTATAAATAATAAATAAAATATAATAGAATAAACAAAGATGGTTTCAGAATGATCCTGACGGGCAAGCAGTGTGATTTAAAAAAAAAAAACACTAACCCCTCAGTCTATCCTGGATAACTTCAGACTAACCCTTCAGTCTATCCTGGATAAATTCAGTCTAACCCCTCAGTCTATCCTGGATAACTTCAGACTAACCCTTCAGTCTATCCTGGATAACTTCAGTCTAACCCCTCAGTCTATCCTGGATAACTTCAGTCTAACCCCTCAGTCTATCCTGGATAACTTCAGTCTAACCCCTCAGTCTATCCTGGATAACTTCAGTCTAACCCTTCAGTCTATAGTGGATAACTTCAGACTGACTCTCACCTTCTCTGTTTTTTGTTGTCTACCTGAAGACCTGGGACACCTGAGAACAGGTAGGCCATAACAAGGTGTGTGTGTGTGTGTGTGTGTGTGTGTGTGTGTGTGTGTGTGTGTGTGTGTGTGTGTGCGCCCCTCGTATTGTCAACACGCTGTTTCAGGTTTACTGTATTACAGGCTAACCCCAGAGACACTGAATCAGCCCAGGTCTCAGTAGTAAAGCTTTGGTGTGTGTGTTATGCTCAGAAGGACTCAGTGACTCAGCATGGACCTCCTTTTTAAGTGCGTGCTGTGAGAGTGTGTGAGTGTGTGAGTTTGTGAGCGCGTGCGTGCGTGCCAGACAGCAGCAGAGCTGAAGCCAGATAATCTCTGCCTACTTAATCGCTCAGCTTACAGCTCTAGATTGCGTAACGTCAGAGTTCACCAGCAGGAAACACTTTCTTTACCACTTTGGGGGGTTCTGGTGGTGTGGGTCGTTGTCATGGTCTCGGGGTCGTCCCCAAGGTAACAGCAGGTCATTCCACGATGGCTATGGGACATAGGTGACACTGTTAGATTGGAATAGTCTCACTGCGAGAGAGACAGTGATTAACACTGTGGTTTAACCCTGATCTCAGGTCATTAACACTGTGGTTTAACCCTGAACTCAGGTCATTAACACTGGTTTAACCCTGATCTCAGGTCATTAACACTGTGGTTTAACCCTGAACTCAGGTCATTAACACTGTGGTTTAAACCTGAACTCAGGTCATTAACACTGTGGTTTAAACCTGATCTCAGGTCATTAACACTGTGGTTTAACCTTGATCTCAGGTCTGTTATTAACACTGTGGTTTACCTTGATCTCAGGTCATTAACACTGTGGTTTAAGCCTGATCTCAGGTCTGTCATTAACACTGTGGTTTAAGCCTGATCTCAGGTCTGTCATTAACACTGTGGTTTAGACCTGATTTCAGGTCTGTCATTAACACTGTGGTTTAACCCTGATTTCAGGTGTCATTAACACTGTGGTTTAAACCTAATTTCAGGTCTGTCATTAACACTGTGGTTTAATCCTGATCTCAGGTCTGTCATTAACACTGTGGTTTTAGCATTGACCTAATTGAGCCTATCCCTGTTCTCAGGTCTGCTGGGCTCGGAGTCCTTCAGAGAGGAGGATGAAGACAGGGGGTCAGAGGTCGACCTCAGTGCCAACATGACGGACGAGGAGAGAGAGGAGATCCAGCAGGAGCTGCTCAGGGTACACACACACACATACGCACAGACACACAAATTCACACACACACACACACACACACAACATTGTAGTGTAGCAGGTGGTACAGTATGAGTTGTATTAGTGGTATCAGCTAACTACAGACCTCAGGAGTGACCCATGCTTTGTGTATTTATTCCTCCTCTCCTCTCCTCTCCTCTCCTCTTCTCTCCTCAGTTGGAGGAGGAGATCTCCACTCTGAGGCAGGTCTTGTCTTCTAAGGAGCAGCAGCAGTCAGAACTCAAACAGAAGTTGGGGATCTCTCCTCTAAGCGACTTCAGACAAAACCTCAGCCGAGGCTGGACCGACGTGCAGACCTCCACCGCGTACGTGTGTGTTTCAGTGTGTGTGTGTGTGTGTTTCAGTGTGTGTTTCAGTGTGTGTTTCAGTGTGTGTTTCTGTGTGTGTGTGTGTGTGTGTGTGTGTGTGTGTGTTTTTGTGTGTGTGTGTGTTTCAGTGTGTGTGTGTGTGTGTGTGTTTTTGTGTGTGTGTGTGTGTGTTAGTGTGTGTGTGTGTGTGTGTGTGCCCCTCGTATTGTCAACGCGCTGTGTTTCAGTTTTACAGTATTGTGTGTGTGTTTTAGTGTCTCTATGTCTGTGTGAGCGGGACACTGTTGACCCTCTACAATACTGTGATGGAGCTACAGGGTACAGGGTGTAGATGGAGGTACAGGGTACAGGGTTGTAGATGGGGGTACAGGGTGTAGATGGAGCTACAGGGTAAAGGGTGTAGATGGAGCTACAGGGTACAGAGTGTAGATGGAGCTACAGGGTACAGGGTGTAGATGGAGCTACAGGGTACAGAGTGTAGATGGAGGTACAGGGTACAGGGTTGTAGATGGGGGTACAGGGTGTAGATGGAGGTACAGGGTACAGGGTTGTAGATGGGGGTACAGGGTGTAGATGGAGGTACAGGGTACAGGGTTGTAGATGGGGGTACAGGGTGTAGATGGAGCTACAGGGAGCAGGGTGTAGATGGAGCTACAGGGAGCAGGGTGTAGATGGAGCTACAGGGTACAGGGTGTAGATGGAGCTACAGGGTACAGGGTGTAGATGGAGCTACAGGGCACAGGGTGTAGATGGAGCTACAGGGTACAGAGTGTAGATGGAGCTACAGGGTACAGGGTGTAGATGGAGCTACAGGGTACAGAGTGTAGATGGAGCTACAGGGTACAGGGTGTAGATGGAGCTACAGGTTACAGGGTGTAGATGGAGCTACAGGGTACAGAGTGTAGATGGAGCTACAGGGTGCAGGGTGTGGATGGAGCTACAGGGTACAGGGTGTGGATGGAGCTACAGGGTACAGGGTGTAGATGGAGCTACAGGGTACAGGGTGTAGATGGAGCTACATGGTACAGGGTGTAGATGGAGCTACAGGGCACAGGGTGTAGATGGAGCTACAGGGCACAGGGTGTAGATGGAGCTACAGGGTACAGGGTGTAGATGGAGCTACAGGGTACATGGTGTAGATGGAGCTACAGGGTACAGGGTGTAGATGGAGCTACAGGGTACAGGGTGTAGATGGAGCTACATGGTACAGGGTGTAGATGGAGCTACAGGGTACAGGGTGTAGATGGAGCTACAGGGCACAGGGTGTAGATGGAGCTACAGGGCACAGGGTGTAGATGGAGCTACAGGGCACAGGGTGTAGATGGAGCTACAGGGCACAGGGTGTAGATGGGGGTACAGGGTGTAGATGGAGCTACATGGTACAGAGTGTAGATGGAGCTACAGGGTACAGGGTGTAGATGGAGCTACAGGGTGAAGGGTGTAGATGGAGCTACATGGTACAGGGTGTAGATGGAGCTACAGGGAGCTGATGACAGCAGGAATGGATGTGTTGCTGTGTGCTGAGGGGTGCTGAATGGTATTGATCCAGCAGCATTACACACTGTCTCTTTGGATCAATACAGGAAACTTAGAACCTTTCATATGTTCAATACTCACCATTTACACTGTGTGTGTGTGTGTGTGTGTGTGTGTGTGTGTGTGTGTGCAGCTATAAGAGGACGTCGGAGACCTTCAGCACTGCGGGACAGAAGACGTCTTCAGCGTTCACTACGCTGGGATCCGCCATCAGCAGGAAGTTTGGAGACATGAGGTATGATGTCACATCCTGTTAAAGGATAGTAGTATCAAGCATAAAAGCCCCTAAACTAGACTAAGTTATCATTAAACTAGATCATTACCAACTTTGTCCCCCAGGAGTCACCCGCAATGCACTCTGGGTAACCGGCCCATGAGATCCACTCTGAGTTTGACTCAGCTGTCTGATCTCGTGTGAAATCACTCTGAGTTTGACTCTGATCTGATGTGAGATCAGTATCACGTGTAGATAGCATGTTTTCCGTGAGGAGTTAGTCGCTGGCTGGCTCTGAAAACCATACTTCGTGTCTCTGCAAAACAACCAGCCAGCCAAGGGCAGACTGCAGTTACATCACCCCACAATAAGCTGCTTCCTCTGGGTCAGATTAGTGGCAGCAGGGGGGCGGGGGGTCAAGGTGGGTGTCTATGGAACAGGGATAGGGAGAGAGAGTGTTGTTCTTTACGGTAGAGGAGTAGAAGGTGTTGTTCTTTAGGGTAGAGGGTGTTGTTCTTTAGGGTAGAGGGGTAGAGGGTGTTCTTCAGGGTAGAGGGGTAGAAGGTGTTGTTCTTTAAGGTAGAGGGTGTTGTTCTTTAGGGTATAGGAGTAGAGGGTGTTGTTCTTTAGGGTAGAGGGGTAGAGGGTGTTGTTCTTTAGGGTATAGGGGTAGAGGGTGTTGTTCTTACGGTAGAGGGTGTTGTTCTTTAGGGTATAGGAGTAGAGGGTGTTGTTCTTTAGGGTAGAGGGGTAGAGGGTGTTGTTCTTTAGGGTATAGGGGTAGAGGGTGTTGTTCTTACGGTAGAGGGGTAGAGGGTGTTGTTCTTACGGTAGAGGGGTAGAGGGTGTTGTTCTTTAGGGTATAGGGGTAGAGGGTGTTGTTCTTACGGTAGAGGGGTAGAGGGTGTTGTTCTTACGGTAGAGGGGTAGATGGTGTTGTTCTTACGGTAGAGGGTTAGAGGGTGTTCTTTAGGGTAGAGGGGTAGAGGGTGTTGTTCTTTAGGGTATAGGGGTAGAGGGTGTTGTTCTTACGGTAGAGGGTGTTGTTCTTTAGGGTAGAGGGGTAGAGGGTGTTGTTCTTTAGGGTAGAGGGGTAGAGGGTGTTGTTCTTTAGGGTAGAGGGGTAGAGGGTGTTGTTCTTACGGTAGAGGGGTAGAGGGTGTTGTTCTTTAGGGTAGAGGGGTAGAGAGTGTTGTTCTTTAGGGTAGAGGGGTAGATGGTGTTGTTCTTACGGTAGAGGGGTAGAGGGTGTTGTTCTTTAGGGTAGAGGGGTAGAGGGTGTTGTTCTTTAGGGTATAGGGGTAGAGGGTGTTGTTCTTACGATAGAGGGGTAGAGGGTGTTGTTCTTACGATAGAGGGGTAGAGGGTGTTGTTCTTATGGTAGAGGGTGTTGTTCTTACGATAGAGGTGTAGAGGGTGTTGTTCTTTAGGGTAGAGGGGTAGAGGGTGTTGTTCTTACGGTAGAGGGGTAGAGGGTGTTGTTCTTACGGTAGAGGGGTAGAGGGTGTTGTTCTTTAGGGTAGAGGGTGTTGTTCTTTAGGGTATAGGGGTAGAGGGTGTTGTTCTTACGATAGAGGGGTAGAGGGTGTTGTTCTTTAGGGTAGAGGGGTAGAGGGTGTTGTTCTTTAGGGTAGAGGGGTAGAGGGTGTTGTTCTTACGGTATAGGGGTAGAGGGTGTTGTTCTTTGGGGTAGAGGGTGTTGTTCTTTAGGGTAGAGGGGTAGAGGGTGTTGTTCTTTAGGGTAGAGGGGTAGAGGGTGTTGTTCTTACGGTAGAGGGGTAGAGGGTGTTGTTCTTTAGGGTAGAGGGGTAGAGGGTGTTGTTCTTACGATAGAGGGGTAGAGGGTGTTGTTCTTACGATAGAGGGGTAGAGGGTGTTGTTCTTATGGTAGAGGGTGTTGTTCTTACGATAGAGGGGTAGAGGGTGTTGTTCTTTAGGGTAGAGGGGTAGAGGGTGTTGTTCTTACGGTAGAGGGGCAGAGGGTGTTGTTCTTACGGTAGAGGGGTAGAGGGTGTTGTTCTTTAGGGTAGAGGGGTAGAGGGTGTTGTTCTTACGATAGAGGGGTAGAGCGGGTTGTTCTTACGGTAGAGGGGTAGAGGGTGTTGTTCTTACGATAGAGGGGTAGAGGGTGTTGTTCTTTAGGGTAGAGGGGTAGAGGGTGTTGTTCTTACGATAGAGGGGTAGAGGGTGTTGTTCTTTAGGGTAGAGGGGTAGAGGGTGTTGTTCTTACGGTAGAGGGGTAGAGGGTGTTGTTCTTACGGTAGAGGGGTAGAGGGTGTTGTTCTTTAGGGTATAGGGGTAGAGGGTGTTGTTCTTTGGTGTAGAGGGTGTTGTTCTTTATGGTAGAGGGGTAGAGGGTGTTGTTCTTTAGGGTAGAGGGGTAGAGGGTGTTGTTCTTTAGGGTAGAGGGGTAGAGGGTGTTGTTCTTTATGGTAGAGGGGTAGAGGGTGTTGTTCTTACGATAGAGGGGTAGAGGGTGTTGTTCTTTAGGGTAGAGGGGTAGAGGGTGGTGTTCTTACGGTAGAGGGAGAGTGTTTCTATGACTTTGACAAAGCACCTTAATGGAAAATACAGAAGGTGGAGTGACTGACGTATATTATACATGCATAGCTATATAACCTTTGACCTTCACCACAGACCAGGGCTAGGATACAGTAGCTATATGACCTCTCACCCCCTCCCTCTATTGCAGCATGTTTGGTCTTGAGTTACTGTACCCGAAGAGGTATGTCACTCCCTCAGCGTGCGTGCGCGTGTGTGTGTGTGTGTGTGTGTGTGTGTGTGTGTGTGTGTGTGTGTGTGTGTGTGTGTGTGTGTGTGTGTGTGTGTGTGTGTGTGTGTGTGTGTGTGTGTGTGTGTGTTTGTAATAGGGATGCTACTGATCGGCAACCAGACGTTTTTTATATTTATTTTGGCCGGTCTGTGTTCCAGAAGTTTACACTCCACGCACACACGCTACATTAGGATTATTTTCCAAAATTTGTGGAAATATAATGAAGTCTGTGAACAGGACATTAAGATTTCAATCTGGAATATCTGCAAAGGAAAAGTTAAGGAGGAACTACGGCGAAGACGTTTAGTACAACAAATTTGATTAGACATTTGTGATGTTGCATCATCCGAAAAAATACGACAAATATGGTGTGTGGTTGTGTATGTTTGCGTGTGTTTTTAAGTGTCCGGTGTTTGTATGCATGCGCGTGCTGGTGTTGAGTTTAACTTTTGATTCAACCTGTTTTTATAAAGTTTTTCTTCATAATCGGTGACTTATGATAGTGATTGTTTGGAGTCTAGATAAATATATCACTATGGCAACTTACCGAATGACACTGATTAAAGCTGCAGTCAGCTGTGTCATCACTGTCACTGACTGTACCTTTAATTGATACGACTGTACTGTGTGTGCTCACATCACTGACTGTACCTTTAATTAATACCATTGTACTGTGTGTGTGCTCACATCACTGACTGTACCTTTAATTGATACTACTGTACTGTGTGGGCTCACATCACTGACTGTACCTTTAATTGATACTACTGTACTGTTTGAGCTCACATAATTGACTGTACCTTTAATTGATACTACTGTACTGTGTGTGTGTGGGCTCACATCACTGACTGTACCTTTAATTAATACTACTGTACTGTGTGACCTCACATCACTGACTGTACCTTTAATTGATACTACTGTACTGTGTGTGGGCTCACATCACTGACTGTACCTTTCATTGACACTACTGTACTGTTTGAGCTCCCATAATTGACTGTACCTTTCATTGATACTACTGTACTGTGTGTGCTCACATCACTGACTGTACCTTTAATTAATACCATTGTACTGTGTGTGCTCACATCAGACTGTACCTTTAATTGATACTGCTGTACCATGTAAGATCAGCACGCTCTGCAGACAGACAGACAGACAGACAGACAGACAGACAGACAGACAGACAGACAGACAGACAGACAGACAGACAGACAGACAGACAGACAGACAGACAGACAGACAGACAGACAGGCTTAAATGTGTCTCACTGCTCTGCAGACAGACAGGTGTCTGGGTGCTGTTCTTGGTGATGGTTGTGTTTTAAACGAATGTCTATCTCTGTCCCTACTTCTCTCTGTGCACACCAGATCTAACTCCATAGGGTAAGGACCTTCAACTGTGTACGGACACAGTGTATGTGTTTAGTGTTACGTAGTGTGTGTTTAGTGTTATGTAGTGTGTGTGTGTGTGTTTAATATGATGTGTGTGTGTTTGTTTAATGTGATGTAGTGTGTGTGTGTGTGTGTGTGTGTGTGTGTGTTTAATGTTATGTAGGGTGTGCGTTTAATGTTGTGTGGCTGTGTGTGTGTGTGTGTGTGTGTGTTTTTAATGGTATGCTGTGTGTGTGTGTGTTTTTAATGGTATGTGTGTGTTTAATGGTATGTAGTGTTTGTGTGTGTGTGTGTGTGTGTGTTTAATGTTATGCAGTGTGTGTGTGTGTGTGTGTGTGTTTAATGTTATGCAGTGTGTGTGTGTTGATGATGTCTCTCCTCTCCTCCCTGCTCTCGGGACAGCTACTCTATACGGCATTCCATGAGCATGCCCACTATGAGGTAATCTCTCTCTCCGTCAGAGCGTGTGTGTGTGTGTGTGTGTGTGTGTGTGTGTGTGTGCGTGTGTGTGTGCGTGTGTGTGTGCGTGTGTGTGTGCGTGTGCGTGTGCGTGTGCGTGTGCGTGTCCTGGTACATTTATGTCTGGGTGTCATTCCTCTACAGAAACATTAGTTACATTCTGTAGATGTCTAAAATCCATAACAGCGGGCGATTGGATTCTGACCTATTTCACCATGGCATCCATCTTCCATTGAAAACCACCTTTTAGGTTGGTCCTCTACTGGCAGATTTAACAGTGTTCTGATAAGTTCCGATAGGTTCTGATAAGTGTTGATAGGTTCTGATAAGTTCCGATAGGTTCTGATAAGTGTTGATAGGTTCTGATAAGTGTTGATAGGTTATGATAAGTTCCGATAGGTTCTGATAAGTGTTGATAGGTTTTAAGTTCTGATAGAAACTGATTTTGATGGGCTAAGCAATCAACTGGACTTCATACTACTAGTCACAACTTTCCATTTCACAACCAACGTGTTTTGATCTCACTCACTCACTCACTCTTCTCTCTCTCTCTTCTTCTGCAGGAATTCTCCCAGCTTCAAATCCTTTGAGGAGAAAGTTGAGAACACTGTCTCCAGCATGAAGGTACTGTGACTGTGAGTTAGTTATCTATTTTATTCACTCATGAGAGGCTGTCTGGTTGGCTAGTTGGCTAAATGTCTTGATGTGGTCCGAACCGATTGGCTGAATGTCTTGATGTGGTCCGAACGGATTGGCTGAATATCTTGATGTGGTCCGAACGGATTGGCTGAATGTCTTGATGTGGTCCGAACGGATTGGCTGAATGTCTTGATGTGGTCCAAACGGATTGGCTGAATGTCTTGATGTGGTCCGAACGGATTGGCTGAATGTCTTCTAATATTAACCCGCAGAAATAGAAAACATACTGTTACAGCTGTACACACTCAGTCAAGCCTATTTTAATGTGTGTGTGTGTGTGTGTGTGTGTGTGTGTCTGTGTGTGTGTGTGTGTGTGTGTCTGTGTGTGTGTTCTTGGCTCTGGAGCAGGTCAAAGTGGGAGGTACAGGAGGAGGAGGAGGAGGGAGTTTCGAGGAAGTCCTCTCTTCAGCCGCGCATGCCAGTTCCCAGGACCTGCCCACTAACCCGTTGACGGACAGCTCTGAGAGGCCCTCCTAGAGCTGCGTTCAAACTGGGAGGCGGGGCCGAAGCAGGAAGAAGGATCTTGTGCCTCTGAGGGGGATGGTGGTGTTGGGTTTCAAACTGTCTCAAAACTTTTTCCTTTGGTTTTCCGCTTTTCCTTGATCTCCCTCATGCCATTATTATCATTATTAATTATTATTATTATGATCCTTTCAATGGAAAGCCTCAGCAGAGGTAGAAAGGCTTGTAGCCTGAAGATGGCGCACACAGGGCCTCCTGCTCCAGGTTACTTAGTGGGTTAGGGGGAGGAGAGGGGTCCTGGTTACCTAGTGGGTTAGGGGGAGGAGAGGGGTCCTGGTTACCTAGTGGGGTTAGGGGGAGGAGAGGGGTCCTGGTTACCTAGTGGGGTTAGGGGGAGGAGAGGGGACCTCAATAGAGCAGTCATCACTACCACAAAACATCACTACCCTAACTCGGGCCCAGACCCTAACCCTCCATAGAGCAGGCATCCCTACCACAAAACATCACTACCCTAACTCGGACCCTGACCCTAACCCTCCATAGAGCAGTCATCACTACCACAACACATCACTACCCTAACTCGGACCCTGACCTGGACCCTAACCCTCCATAGAGCAGTCATCACTACCACAACACATCACTACCCTGACTCGGACCCTAACCCTCAATAGAGCGGTCATCACTACCACAACACATCACTACCCTAACTCGGACCCTGACCCTAACCAGGACCCTAACCCTCTATAGAGCAGCCATCCCTATCACAACCCTAACTCGGACCCTGACCCTAACCCTCCATAGAGAAGTAATCACTGCCACAACACATCACTAGCCTCACACAGGGATGTTGGATATTAATACTTCAAATAGTAAAACAGATTGACCCTAAATTAAACAAGCACTCCTTAACTTTGTCCTTCAGTGGAAATCAGGGTACTTACTGAATGGAAACATTCCTATTGGCCAATGTCAGAAGGGAAGTATTCCTAGTGGCTAAACTCCTTTCTCTCTGGTTTATGCTTTAAAATTCCCGAGACCAAACGTCTGAGAGATGGTGAAAAGCTTAGTTTCTATAGAAACCTCAGAGAGCGAGTTTGTAGACCATCCACATTTCCAATAAAGATTCTTCAGGAGACTCTGAAGGCCATCTGCCCTTCCCTGTATGCTCACTACTGTTACAGCTAGCTTCTCTACAAAGACTACTCCTGCTACTACAGTTCATCTGACAGTCTTCTTACTAATGCTGGGATTGTGGGATATTGTTTTTGTTTGTTTTTAAGTTAAAGGGTTGTGTTTACTCCTGGTTTGAATTACAGTTAGGCTAACAGGCCATACTATTCATACTGGTGGCTTGACTTTTGGGCTGGGTTTTGAAGTTTGATGCTTTTAAAGTGCAAAAACAAACCAGTAGTGTGGTTGTTGTTTATTTCGATATTTGTGGTGAGGTCAGTAAGCAGCGTTGGTTTTGTCACCTGAACCCATTTGCACGACGTATATATATTTATAACTCATAACCTCCTTAAAGCCGGTCACTGCAGACGGTGGATAACTGGTTCTTTCCAACACAGGGTCGATGACCCTCGCTAGCACTAGCTAGCCTTGGCTAGCACTAGTTGGCATTGGTTTGCACCATTTGGCCCTGGCTAGCACTAGTTGGCCCTGGTTGGTACTAGTTGGCATTGGCTAGCACTATTTGGCCCTGGCCAGTACTAGTTGGCATTGGCTAGCACTATTTGGCCCAGTAATGGAAAGGAGGCTGGTGTGTGAGTCGACCAAAGGCCTGCCCTCCATTCAGACTGGTTACCAGGAGAACGGACCCACCACCCTGTGTTCTCCTCCTCCCTTTCATGCTTGGTGGAAATGGTTTGCGTTACTGGTTTGCGTTACTGGTTTCTTTGTGGTGTCTAGGAATTTTACTGGAAACATTTGCGTTACATTTTTTTTACATTTAGAGTGTTGTCTTTAAAACATTGTTTGAAAAACCAAACCTTTAAAATATGAAGATTTTGTAATGAAAATGTTTTGCTGGAAGATTATATAACCTCTTATAAATAAACAGTTTTTGCTGATGTATCAACATTGAACACATTGTTTCCAAATATTTTCTCTATAAACATTGCCTAGCATGTTGTATCCTGAACAGAATAGCTGCTATGTGTAAGAACCAGTCTTAGTAGAACAGTCTTGATCCTAACAGATCCACCAGTGGTGAACCAACTGACCAAAACAAGAGCCAGACATTACCACATTATCACTAACAGAGGTGTGGCTACATTATCACAGAGGACATTATTAGTCCGTCTAGGTCCAGGGTCTTACAGCAGCTTCACCAACCCGAGGGGGAGCAAGAAGAGGAGAGATGGAAGAGGGGCTGAGAAGGATGGGAAGAGAGATGAAGAGATGCTGAAGGAGGAGAAGAGATGAAGGGATAGTGAGGGAGGTTGATGCTGAGGAGGAGGAGGTAAGGGATGAAGAATGAGTGCTAAGGCTGGGGGAGATCTAAGCCTTGATAAAGTCCATAACATATTTCACATGTTCAGTCATGTGATGAGCAATCTCACCAAGATGACCCTGTATGGCAACACACACAGCAGTAGATATCTTACAGTGTGTGTGTTTATAGCAGCACATCCTCCAGTAGATCGACCGTGTGTGTGTGTGTGTGTGTGTGTGTGTGTATGATAGTCCTCATGGGGTCTGTGTTGGCGTGGACTCTGGGTTCCTAGGAAGGGCTTCAGCTGTGCTCATGTGGGCGTGTCTTTCCTGCCTTAGACTGCTGACCAATCGTAGGACGTCTGGGTGGTGGAATCGTCCTGGGGGAAAGTGTGTGTGATGAGTGTGTGAGTCTGTGTGTTGAACTATAGAAACAGAACTATAAAAACACATTATACAACAAGACCCATGGAAACATGGAAAATGACATCAGAGACTGCCCCCAAAATATTGAATTACATGGTAATATTAAATTATTATATATTTCAATTAAATATTATATATTTATTGACAATATGCAAAATATTTAGTCATTTATCTTCTCTACCAGTAGAGGGCACGTAAGTCACCTGATGCAGGTTTAACAGTGGACTGCATTTGTGTGTGTAATCACCTTTGTATTGTGTGGGGTTATTTTCATCACCAATTTCGTGTGTGTGTGTATTAACATAAGCCAATACTGTGTGATCATGACCAACCTGCTCCGTGTGTATGTGTGGTTGTGTGTGTATTAACATAAGCCAATACTGTGTGATCATGACCAACCTGCTCCGTGTGTGTGTGTGTGTGTGTGTATTAACATAAGCCAATACTGTGTGATCATGACCAACCTGCTCCGTGTGTGTGTGTGTGCACGTGTGTGTGTGTGCACGTTAAGTAACTACCTTCCGTAGAGTCAAAGAACTCCTGCAGACGACCGGGCGCTCCCTCCAGCTGCTCATACTCGTGAGCCTGCAGGATCATCTCCAGTAGATCAAACTCCTTCACCAGCCTCGCCTCCGCACTGACCTGGCCCTCGTACTCCTAGAGAGAGAGAGACACACACACACACACACACACACACACACACACACACACACACACACACACAGTGATGAGGACCAGGGTTAAATAAATGGTAAAAACACAGCTTGTTTCTCTCTTCTGTTCCAATAGAATAGAGGTAGAACATGCTGTGACTCCAGGGTTGTAATAGTGTGGCGCACACACACACACACACACACACACACACACACACACACACACACACACACACACACACACCTCCCACAGAGAGTAGATCTCCTTCTTCAGCTCCTCAGGAAGAAGGCCGGTCAGCTGACACATCGCCTCCTGACACAGAGAACATCACGTCATTGGCTGCTCACACCAAGAGATCTAGCCAATAGGTTTACAACATTTTACCAGACAGGGTTCTATGGTAACCTCTTCTCTTCTGTGTCTGTTTTATTCTACCAGACAGGGTTTCTATAAGAGATGTTACGGTATGAAAATTTCATATCACGATTATAGTGAACAAATGATCACTGTTATCAATATTATCACGGTATAGTTAAAATGTGTAAAAAGTATAGTATATACAAACACTTTAATAATTTCAGCAAGTTTTATATTGAAAAACCTAAATTAAATTAGTATCACCATGCACTTTTTGTTTACATACAAATGAAACTTATGAAAAACATATCAAATGTGCAGATAAAAGTAACACAACCATTTTAAACAAAGCAATGTGCATCTAAGAACAAGGCCACCATGTAAACAAATTCCATGTGCAGATATTGATATGTGCAGTGTTGATATCGAAATAAGACAAAACATGTCAAACTAGTCAAATGAACAGCATGTTGTATGTCCGTTCTCTGGGCCTACTCGTGGGTAATGTGCTTGCAGCGCAGCATTGCCTATGGCTGTTTACCAATCGAAGTTTTATTTTTTCCGTTTGTTGCGTTCTTGGTATTGATAAATAGTAGCACTTTGGTCCGGGGAAAAACAGGTCTTTCCTTGATGTGTCGCCTACGTCACTGCCATTATATAGCCTCTCTTGTAACCATGCCTGTTACTTTACAGGAGAGGCTTTGTTTTCTTCAGTGCGCTAAAGTGATGGAAATGATTACAAAACACAAAGTTGGCTTTAACGTTTGCTAGCCAAAGCTGTAGTGGCTAGCTGGCTAGCTAACGTTAACCAGTCAGCTATGTGCGGTGGTTGATATCGTACTACTACTGTTGTTGAATAGTACTTTCATGTGCGTGTAGTTCGTATTTTTCACGTCTCATGCACAGACCCTAACCAATGAGGGTTCTTTTTTATCATTATTACCCGGGTCGAGTAACTCTTTCATACCGCAGCCGAGCGGAGTCCGACTCGGGAATAACCAACGTTCCAACTCTATGAATGTCACTGCCTTCCATCATGTTTTCTTTGAAACGAAACAAATCCACGTTGCATGCTGCGCTTGCGCGGCGTCAACGGAGAGACTTGCAATCTTTGGGTGGCGCTGGAAAGTATTTGACGGTTTTTCAAAGCGGGGTTATCATACCTTCACGGTTTTAAGGATAATTCAATTTCCATGGTAACACTCACCGTCGGGAGTTTTTACCGTGGTTTATCATTAACCCGGTAACCGTTACATCCCTAGTTTCTATGGTTACCTCTTCTCTCCTGTGTTTCTCTGCCTTGCTCACGTTGTCTGCCGGCGCAATATCTCCCACAATGCACTCTGCCATGTCATGTACCAGCGCCAGCTTCATACACCTGATGACAAATAATATTACTGATATATTACTAATATTATAATATTTGGCTGTAAGATTCTGACCCAGTCTAACGATTGGCTGTAGGATTCTGACCCAGTATAATGATTGGCTGTAGAACTCTCACCCAGTATCATGATTGGCTGTAGAACTCTCACCTAGTATCATGATTGGCTGAAGGACTCTGACCCAGTATCATGATTGGCTGTAGAACTCTGACCCACTATCATGATTGGCTGAAGGACAGACCCAGTATCGTGATTGGCTGAAGGACTCTGACCCAGTATCATGATTGGCTGAAGGACTCTGACCCAGTATCATGATTGGCTGTAGGACTCTGACACAGTATACTAGGCATATTCAGTGCCTATCAGTAGGCTCCTTACCTCTCCTTGTTGACTGAAGGGTCTGTGACCATCAGGGCCATCATAGACATTCTGTACATGTGGTCTGAAACACTCTCTGGTTGTTTCACGTTCCGGTAAACCCACCCGGTACGTGGAACACGCTGGGGAGAAATGTAAATGAACGGCCTTAATATATTCAGCACAATTCAGAATTTCACGGAATCCCGTCGACTGGGCCAACCCAACTTTAATACGATTTCCGTGTTCAAAATAGTTGGTATAGCTCAATTTCTTTATCACAAAATAATAATTCAATGTTTTTAAAGTAAGTTGGCTATCCAGGAACAGCAGAGCTCGGTGAAGTTGGTTCGACGTTTGACATTCAGATTTGAAATCTCAATAGTTTCGAAACGTAAAGTCACAATATCGTTTAAATCATGTAATTTTAATCAGGGGACTATGGAGAATAGTGTACAGACCTCATTTATCGCAATCGGGAGCGTTTGAAAAAAGTGGAATTACATTGGGATGAATGGGTCTAAATCACGTCCGTGGCCAACTAGGGACCGTCTTAAAAGTGACAGCGCACATATTGATGGTATGATTGCCAAACACCATATACATTTAGGATTTTATTTTATTTTAGAATTTAAAACATGTAATCACTGTAATGCATCATTGGATCACCCCTGTTCAATGTACAAGAGTTCATTTGAAGAAATTATACTTTTATACTATACTATTTTTAATCAATATTCTCTTAGGAAAAAAATGGTTAAATGTCAATAGCTTCTAGGTATAGAAAACTGAACTTCATGGAGGAAGCTATTGACATTTAACCTGTTTACTCAAAGAAAAATATTAAAAATCAGAACAGTGTTATTTCATAAAAATAACTCCCGTAAAATAGACAAGGGATGTTAAATGCAACATCACAGGAATTTCATGATTGTACACCTTATAGTGAGGAAGCTATTGACATTTAGCCTGTTTTTTCATAGGAAAATATTGATAAACAATCAGCAAAGTGTTACTTCATAAAAATAACTCTCGTACACAAGACAAAGGAGGTTGAATGGTGCATGACAGGAATTTCATGATTGCACACCTCATAGTGAGTGAGCTATTGACATTTAGCCTATTTTTTCATAGGAAAATATTGATAAAAAATCTGCAAAGTGCTATTTCATAAAAATAACTCCCGTACACGAGACAAGGGAGGTTGAATGGTGCATGACAGGAATTTCATGTTTGTACTCCTCATAGTGGATCAGCTATTGACGTTTAGCCATTTTTTTCATAGGAAAATATTGATTTTAAATATGCAAAGTTTTATTTCATTAAAATAACTCCTGTTAACAAGAGAGAGAGAGAGAGAGAGGGGGGGGGGGGGGGGGGTCAAGGATAATCATTTTGATAATAAAGCAAAACAAAGCAGGATTAATCCATTTCCACCAACAGGAATTATTTTTCCGGCACTTTTGAGATGGTCTCTATTCGAATATGTTACCGATGTAGACATATTCAGACAAATAAATGTCCCTCTTTATTAAACGTAATCGATCGGGTAAACTATTGTCTGTACACTGTTCGTCATCATCCCCTGATTCAAATGAGACCGTTGCAAACATCTTGAGACTTTACGTTACGAAGTTATTGACGTTTCAAATCTGAAAATCGAATATCAAACCAACTTCACCGAGCTGCACAAGCTGTGTGCTTTTACAGTGGGCTTACGAGATGTTTACTGCACCCAAAGGAGATTCGACAACCTATGCCATTTAAATACCTGAGAAAATACTACCAAAAACATGCAACAGCTTCGAAATCATCGATTGATTTCATACATTCTTATCAGACGATAATTTTGACCTAAAACATTAGATATTTCTTTTCAACAATGTACATTAATAGTCAGAATGTAGTATAGGCGTAAAAGTCTTACTTTGAGTTGACCAATTAGTTTCATAAACTGTAGCATGTTTTTCATGCTGCCTGTATCGTCCAAGGCGGCAGCCATAGTAATTGATGATGACCCGGTAGTGGAAAAGTTGTCAGCGATCACACATAGTACCAAGCCATAGCCACTAGATGTCAGCATTGTTATGGAGCAAATGTAAACAATTCACCACGATGTAATTATGCACTTATAACTTCCGGGTTTGTAGCCTACTTTGTCATTGTTTAAAGAATCCAGCTTCATCATTTTTTCTTTTCACAATTGTTAATATTTTAATTGTAATAATATTTTTTATCTTACGAATTTTATACAGCAAGGAAAATAAGAACAACAGATATCTGGAAGCAAACAAGTTCTTTATTAGTAGCTGGGTGCAGAACCCAGGTCAAACATTGTCCTAGGTGTTGAATATTAAATATATTAAATATTAAATAAACTTGGGTAGTATAGGTTTGAGACTATTGACAGCTAGATATGGGTTTATACATGCTGAAGCTTTGTAGAATGTTTTAAAACCATTGCTTTTGATTATGAAACGGAGTTGTCCTCAGTATTATCAGCGTTCATTTATTCCTCAGAACCATTACAAATGCCTGATGTTCATGGCAGAGGTGGCTGCTTAATGAAGTTCATAGCAGAGGTAGCTGCTTAATGAAGTTCATAGCAGAGGTAGCTGCTTAATGAAGTTCAAAGCAGAGGTAGCTGCTTAACAGTATTTGATATACAAATAAAAGACTGTTGGAAAACATCTTTGCATTATATGATGTGAAAGATGATTGTCTTAAACATCATCCACACAAACTGAAACCAATTAATACAAATTGTATCTATGGAATACTTTGTCATCTTTGCTCGTTGATTTATGTGGTTATGTAACCTTCTTTTTATTAATGCTGCATTTTTAGGCCCCTGTTAAGTTAAATGTGTTAAAAATGAATGTAAGCTCCAAACCAGCTGGGCTCTGGGATGTGGCTATAAACCCAGACCCATAAACCCAGGGGTCCATAATTAAGGATCAGGTGACGCATGGATGGGACACTCAACAGTAAGGACCAATGAGGCCATAGACTTTAAATACATTTCACAATATATTGACGAAAAAGAAACGTAAATAAAATGTAAGAACAACGACTGCAAACATTAGTGGTCTGTGTCTTTCAGTGAGAACCAAACCATAGAAACCCAAACAAAACGACTGGCTCTGTTCTGATTGCCCTCACAGGTCCATCATTGTTGGTGATCACTTCAGTGCTGTCGTTATCGATGCCAAAACAGTCCAGTCCAGAACAGTCCAGCACTGCCCTGCTACCCCTACAGTAGATACAGTTGGACCCCAAACCCCCACCCCGCATCACCCAGGAAGAACCGGCCCAACGGTCTGCAGTCCAGCCAACCAACCCAGATCAACTGAGATCCAGACTGACCCAGACTGACTCAGACTGACCCAGACTGACTGAGACTGACCGAGACTGACCCAGACTGACTGAGACTGACTGAGACCGATCCAGACTGACTGACACTGACCCAGACTGACTGAGACTGACTGACACTGACCCAGACTGACTGAGACTGACCCAGACTGACTGACACTGACCCAGACTGACCCAGACTGACTGACACTGACCCAGACTGACTGAGACCGATCCAGACTGACTGAGACTGGCTGACACTGACCCAGACTGACTGAGACCGATCCAGACTGAGCGGGTCTATTCCAGACTGAGCCGGTCTACTAAGCAGCCAGTCAGAAGGCTCCCACCTCTGTACCCCAGGGTCGATAGGGTTTGCTGCCTGGAGGGGTAGAGGAGGAGACGGAGGAGGAAGAGGAGGAGATGGGGGGGCTGGTAGTGGAGGAGACAGCTAGGGAAGGGTGGGGGAGGCTGGGTGTGAGGATGGAGAACCCCAGGGGGAAGGTGTGGGAGGGGCCCACGGTGAGGGGAGGGGCGTGGTCTGTGGAGTTACGCTGTGGTTCCTCCCCCGGCCTCTGGAGGGCGCTGCTGCCCACCTCACTGACCCCGCCCCCTGCCACCACCTGCTTGAGGAACGCCGGATGGAAAGGGTGAAAGTTTGTTGCCGCGGCGATCGCCGCCCAGTGATGTGGGTGGAGCCCTGGCAGAGCGTGCTGTAGGTGAGTCATTGATGATGTCATCGATGTCGCCATGGCGGCCGCGTCCCGTTGTGAGGAGCAGGAGGTCAGGTGGGACAGTAGGCGGACTCTGATTGGCTGGCAGGCCTCCAATCCATCCGTGTTGCTAAGGTAACGTGCCACCTCTGCCACACACTCCCTGAAGCCTAGAGACAGGAAGTCCAGTGCCAGGGAATGGGCGTCAAAGTAGCCTGCACAGAGACACACAATTGGTTTAGCCAAGGAACTATGGAAGTGACATCATCATTAGGGTACATGGTACATTGTTCCCCTTGTACAGTGTCCTTGAATCCCATGTATTATTAGTAGTAGTAGTAGTGCCTTTACAGTAGAAAGGAGTTCAGAATAGCAACAGAACAGAACAATCATACCAGTGTGCTGCACTAAACCTGGCTGGTTGACTGACTGGTTGACTGACTGACTGACTGGCTTGGCTGACTGGCTGGCTTGGCTGACTGACTGTCTGACTGGCTGGTTGACTGGCTGACTGACTGACTGACTGACTGACTGGCTGACTGATTGACTGACTGAATACTGACTGACTGGCTGGCTGACTGACTGCTTGGATAACTGACTGACTGACTGACTGACTGGCTGGCTTGGCTGACAGGCTGCTTACCTTTCCCTCCTGTTGCCTGCAGTAGTTTCAGGTGGTCCACTGTCATCTGCAGAATCTCTGCTTTCTCCAGCTTGGCTGATCCCTGCAACAACAACATCATCAGTTCTCCACAGCCACAGTGCTTCAAACTGTTTCACTTAGCCTAAACTGTTTTAAACCTATTCTCCTCACTCAATGATTGAAAGATAACTCTTTTATCATTTTAGTTGGGTGTTATTAATTGTAACTATGGTGTTATTTATTTCCTGATACCAATAGCCCAAATAACACTAAAGATGAAGAGATAAATCTCACCTGTTTTTCAGAAGCAGTTGGGACTATTCGCCTTAGCTCTGACAGACAGCTGTTGATCCGATCTCTGCGTCTCTTCTCTATGATCTAATATCCAAATCATTTAGATTACACATCTGGTTATTACATTGAATACATTGGCCAATCTCATTATTAACTTGTAGCTCCAAAAAAATCTCCCACTTCTGAATTATGTGATTTTATATATAAAGTGAAAATGATAAGCAGCATTCACAAGAAATAATGTGACAACCAATCCTATTGTATACCATCTTTTGGTAAAACAATTGTGACCATTGTCTGTTACACTGATAATATCTTAAAGTATTTACAATAGTAAAATATCTTAAAGTATTTACAATAGTAAAATATCTTAAAGTATTTACAGTAATAATATCAAATTATTTACAATGATAATAACATCTTAAAGTATATACAGTAATAATATTGTCAAGTATTTACAGTAATGATATCTTAACGCATTTACAGTAATAATATCGTAAAGTATTTACAGTAATAATCTTTTAAAGAATTTACAGTAATAATGTTGTAAAGTATTTACAGTAATAATATTGTTAAGTATTTACAGTAATAATATCGTAAAGTATTTACAGTAATAATATTGTTAAGTATTTAAAGTAATAATATGGTAAAGTATTTACAGTAATAATATTGTCAAGTATTTACAGTAATAATATTGTTAAGTATTTACAGTAATAATATCGTAAAGTATTTACCCCTCTGCGTTTCTTCCGGGCCATAACTTGAGTGCTGGTTGTCGGAGAACCACACCTCATGTAGGTGCCGTTACTGTGACAACAGACAGACCATAATAGCAAGTCAGAAGATGATGACTCTATTTAACCGGTGCCACAAGCAACAAAACGTGCCTCGGAGATTTCAGCCCCCAAAGAGTTTTGACTCAGTCTGTGATTTGTTCATCGCAGTTCCACTTTACCACTTTAGTTTCTGACTGGAGCAAGCTGGAGCTAGCCAGTGATAGCTGGGGATAGTTGCTTCTTATTACTTTAAATACCACTCATATTAACTCACTTTCGTATTAGCCCTAATCCTACTCTATTTAGACTAGCTGGTGATTGCTGGTGATAGCTTCTTCTAGATATTTTAAATACTACCAATATTAACTCACTTTCCTATTAGCCCTAACCCTTCTTTAGCTAGACTAGCTGGCTGTCCTGGGGTCTGGTTAAAGATGGACTCACCCTGTGAAGTTGTTTTCCCTGCCAACGTCAATGTTGTCTTCCATGTCACTGTCTGAGCTGCTCTCCTCACACAGTCTCTTCATGGCCGAGTCAAACAGTCTTTCTCCAGGGAAATGAAGGGTTCAGTCAGTCTTTCTCCAGGAAGTGAAGGGTTCAGTCAGTCTTTCTCTAGGGAAGTGAAGGGTTCAGTCAGTCTTTCTCCAGGGAAGTGAAGGGTTCAGTCAGTCTTTCTCTAGGGAAGTGAAGGGTTCAGTCAGTCTTTCTCCAGGGAGGTGAAGTGTTCAGTCAGTTTATGTTAGGGTGTTGGAGTTAGATATCTCCAGGTACCAAGGTAAGGTAGCCACTCTACTTCCAGGCACTGGAGTAAAGTCTGCTGGGATAGGGCGACGGCTGGGTTAAGATCTCTGTTCTCTGCTGTGTTACGGTCTTTGTTCTATGCTGGGTTAAGGTCTCTGCTCTCTGCTGGGTTAGGGTATTTGTTCTCTGCTGTGTTAGGGTCTTTGTTCTCTGCTGGGTTAAGGTCTCTGTTCTCTGCTGGGTTAGGGTCTCCGCTGGGTTGGAGTCAATGCTGTGTGTTCAGGACAGGTAGTCTGCTGTCTGCTCTCTGCTCCAAGCCCCCTCTGTACAGGGTTCCCACGGACTGCTGGAGCCACCCTCCGACGCACACACACACACATTTACACACACTTACAGACACACTCACACTGGGAGCAGTGGAACCGCCCCCGTTCTGGTAACTCCTACACACACTCTTTCTTTCTCTTTGTCTCTCTCTCTCTCTCTCTCTCTCTCTCTCTCTCTCTGTCTGTCTGTCTGTCTGTCTGTCTGTCTGTCTGTCTGTCTGTCTGTCTGTCTGTCTGTCTGTCTGTCTCTGTCTGTCTCTGTCTGTCTGTCTGTCTGTCTGTCTGTCTGTCTGTCTCTGTCTGTCTGTCTGTCTGTCTGTCTGTCTGTCTGTCTGTCTGTCTGTCTGCCTGTCTGCCTGCCTGCCTGTCTGTCTGTCTGTCTGTCTGTCTGTCTGTCTGTCTGCCTGTCTGCCTGTCTGCCTGTCTGTCTGTCTGTCACACACACACACACGGCTGCT